>CM070825.1:45458634-45468634 GCA_036326025.1 Chrosomus eos
ATGCACAAAAGGAACAAGTTATTACATTTTGATGCAAGGTTATGAATACAATCAAGTTTTCCCTTTCATTTTGACTCATATTGACTTGACCTTTTCTCATCTCAGTCCTTTGACCAGTTCTGACGGATCTCGATCCCTTTTTCTGATCTTCACATCGATTTTCATAAAAGAAACACACATATCTCTGACCGCTGTACAACGCCTACAGATTTACTGCCTGCTCAGCTCTCTCCTCTATTCTATATATTCTCTCTCTCTCTCTCTCTCTCTCTCTCTCTCTCTCTCTCTCTCTCTCTCTCTCTCTTCTCTCTCTCTCTCTCTCCTCTCTCTCTCTCTCTCTCTCTCTCTCTTCTCTCTCTCTCTCTCTCTCCTCTCTCTCTCTCTCTCTCTCTCTCTCTCTCTCTCTCTCTCTCTCTCTCTCTCTTCCTCTCTCTCAGCTCGGTCATGTTCACTGTGTTTTCTGATCGAGACCCGACACACACACACGCACGGTTGCGTACATTACGAGGGCAAACACAGCTAATGGAGGACGACAGTCTCTCTCTCTTTCATTCCTCTGCTTCTGTTCTTCCGTCTCACAGACACATGTCAAGCGTTTAATTAACAGAGCGGATCCTGAGACACAACATGAGAGTGAGAATACTGTGTGTGTGTTTCTGCACATCTATATTGAGTGTTTTAAGGATCAGAAGACTAAACCATTATATCGTACAGTAAAGAGAGAATATATCACATCAGAAATAGAATTAACTTTTATTCAACAAATGGACTTCTGCTCTTTCTTTCTCTTTATCTCGAGACTCTTTCCTTTCATTCGCGTTTCGTTTGCTCTCCTGTTCATAAGATGCTTTTAAAGCGTCTGATGTTAAATTGCTTCTCTAATCAACAGAATCAAAGCTCTCTGTGTGTGTGTGTGTGTGTGTGTGTGTGTGTGTGTGTGTGTGTGTGTGTGTGTGTGTGTGTGTGTGTGTGTGTGTGTGTGTGTGTGTGTTCTGATGATGGTAGTATGATGAAAGCTTTTGGACCCGTATCAGCTTAAATAAACCCTGAGGAGAACGAGGAAGCTTGGCTTTTGACTCCACTGAGCGAAACATGAGGATGAAAGAGACACAATACTATAGAAATATAAAGCTCTCGGTCAATTTTACATTTGTTTTTTACTTCATCAGAATGGTACAAAACTTGGTAAAGGTTGGTCTCATGTCTTACGTGTTTTTCCAGGACGTTGAGGTTTTGTTCGTCTTGGTCTGTCAGCGGTTTACAGCAGAGCTGTTGAGAGAGTGACAGTGTGTCAAAAGAATCACACAATCCATTACTTCCCTCAGCAAACCACCTGCTCTATTTCTGCCACACACACACACACACACACACACACACACACACACACACACACACACACACACACACACCCCACACACACACACACACACACACACACACACACACACACGTCCTCTGGCAATTTGCTCCATTTATTTTAGGGGTCACACTGTGACCTTTGACCCTGAGTCTGTCTGCAAGAGTCCCAGAGAGACACTCAATACACAACCACACACACACACACACACACACACACACACACACACACACACACACACACACACACACACACACACACACACACACACACACACACACACACACACACACACACAGACACACACAGACACAGACACACACACAAACATTTCTCCTGAGACACATCAGATGATCTAATAGTACCGACACAAAAAGGACTGAAATGAAGTGAAACAAAGCTCTGATCCAAATACTGTTGAGAAACTATTGAAATTAATACTTTTATTCATCATGGATGAATTAAATTGATCAAAAGGGACAGTAAAGACATTTATAATTTTACAAAAGATTATATTTCAAATAAATGTTGTTCTTTTGAACTTTCTATTCATCAAAGAATCCTGAAAAATCAAATGTATTTTCAACATAATATGATAAAATGATAATAATCATAAATGTTTCTTTAGCATCAAATCATCATATTATAGGCTACTGATTTCTGAAGGATCATGTGACACTGAAGAGTGGAGTAATGATGCTGAAAATTCAGCTTTGATCGCAGGAATAAATTACACTTTACTATATATTCACATAGCACGCCTCGGTTACGACTGTAACCTCGGTTCCCTGAAGAGGGAACGAGAAGCTGCATCGATTGATGCTGAGGGAATGCTTTGCGTGATGATGTATTGAAGCACATTTAAAATCAGTCCAATGGTGTGATGGGACGTCAGAGACGGGTCACCGGGTCACTCGACGCAGCATCTCGTTCCCTCTTCAGGGAACCGAGGTTACAGTCGTAACCGAGGCGTTCCCTTTTAAGGGAATTCGCGCTGCGTCGATTGACGCTGAGGGAACGTCTATACCAACGCCACCATAGTGAGAAGTGCCTGTCTAGTGTGAAATCAGAGCGAGCAGCACTAGGACGAGAGCAGTCGGGACCCTGGTGTAGAGTCCAAGTCTAGAGAATAAAACCTGACGAGTGTATGAGGTGAGGACCAGCCAGCCGCATCACAGACTAGCACTCCTGACAATAAGGCCTGTGAGGCCACCATACTGCTAGTTGAGTGAGACCACACCGCCATAGGTGAAGGCTGTCCGGTCGACTCATAAGCAAGTGAGATGTTCTCGACCACCCACTTGCTCATTCTTTGCTTAGATGCTGGTGACCCCTTGTTAGGGGGCCCAAAACAGACAAATAACTGTTCGGATTTACGCCACAGGGCAGCTCTGTGGACGTAAGCATCCAATGCCCTAACTGGGCACAGCAAATTGTGCTTTTCCTGGTCCACATCCTGGAACGGAGGAGGACAGAAGGCCTACAGCCATATAGATCAGGCCACATTAGTGGGAACCTTGGGAACATAACCCGGCCTAGGATGAAGGAATGCTTTAACCATGCCGGGCGCAAATTCCAGGCATGAGGGTGCAACCGATAGTGCCTGAAGATCTCCTATTCTCTTGAGAGACGATATAGTGAGGAGGAACAGAGTTTTCAGAGTCAGAAATCTGGCTAGAACCTCCTCCATGGGCTCAAAGGGAGCCTGGGAAAGGCCTTGGAAAACAATTGCCAAGTCGGAACCCTCGTGCGCGCCGCAGGCCTCAGCCTCAAAGTGCCACGTAGGACACGAGACACCAAGGGGTCTTTTCCCAAAGACATTCCACCCAAAGGAGTGTGGTAAGCACCTAAGGCCGCCAAATAAACCTTTAAAGTGGACGGGGATAGACCTGCAGTGAACCGCTCCTGCAGAAACTCCAGCACTGTACCAACCGGGCAGTTAACTGGGTCCAGCTGACGGTCACTACAACATGAAGAGAAAACCTTCCACTTCAGGGCATAAAGTTTCCTCATGGAGGGAGCTCTGGATTGTAGAATGGTCTCCACAACCTCAGTTGAGAGACCTGACCTTATGAGCTGGACCCCCTCAGAGGCCAAGGTTCCACAGTTCGGGACAAGGGTGAAATATCGAGCCCTCTGCTTGGGACAGAAGGTCCCTCCTGATGGGAATCTCCATAGGAGGCCCATTTAGGATAGACACTAGATCTGCAAACCATACTCTGCCCGGCCACCGTGGGGCTACAAGAAGCAGGCGCAGATGGTCCCTGCGAACTCTCTCCAGAACTCCCGGGAGGAAAATGATCGGGGAAAAGGGGAGATCCAGTGAGAACTTACACACAAAGAGGAGCTGGATGCGTGAGGGAGAACCAGAGTGGACAGTGAGACGTCACTCGAGACACAAACAAATCCACTTGAGCCTGGCCGAACTCCCTCCATATCTGCTTGAGGTGGAGCCTCCATTCCCCGGGCCCTGTCTCGACAGGATGTCTGCTCCTATGTTCTGGGCCCCAAGGATGTAAGCTGCTCTGAGTGTGAGAAACTTCCCCTGGGATCACAAGAGGATTCGGTGAACCAGTTTGCATTGTGGACTTTTTACAGCTGACAGAATGGACTCGCATCGACATATAATCCCATACTACTCCTAGAAAAGTGGTCCTCTGTAGTGGAGAAAGCACACACTTTTTGGCGTTTAACCCCAGCTCTTTCATGTGGACGAGGACGACATCTCGATGCCGAACCGCCAACTGATGCGACTGAGCTAATATCAACCAATCGTCGATGTAGTTCAATATGCAAATACCCTGCATGCGCAGTGGCGCCAGAGCTGCATCTACACATTTCGTGAAAGTGCAGGGTGATAGTGCTAGGCTGAATGGAAGAAGTCGATATTGGTATGTTTTGCCCCAGAAAGCAAACCTCAGGAACTTCCTGTGATATGGGAGGATGGAAATATGGAAGTCATGCGTCCTTGAGATCTATTGTGACAAGCCAGTCCTCGGATCTGATCTGTGGCTCGATTTGTCTCAAAGTTAACATTTTGAACTTTAGTTGCATGATAGACTCATTCAGAACTCTTAGATCCAAAATGGGATGCAACCCCCCATCCTTCTTCAGAACGATGAAGTATCGGCTGTAAAACCCGGTGTCCCTGCTGGAGGGAGGTACATGTTCTTTGGCCCCCTTGTCCAACAGGTTTTTCACTTCTTGTTCCATTACCAGAACCTGCTTGGTGTCCACCACGGTGGGTAGGACCCCCATAAACCTGGGCGGGCGAGACCCAAACTGTTTTTTATAGCCCCTTTCTATGGTATGCAGGACCCAACGAGAAATATTTGGCAGTAGCTTCCACGCTGTCAAAAATTCTACTAGAGGTAGCAGCCTCTCGAGAGTGGTTTCTGGATTTAGTTGTTGTTGAGCAATCAGCCCGTTGCCCTGTAACAGCGAACCGGCAGGGAATGACTGACCTGACTGCTCTAGAACCCTCCTCAGAGGGGGCGGGCATCCCAGGGCCACTACGTTTCCGGGTGAAACCTGAGAGTTTTTGGAATACCACCGCCTGTTTGGTTCACTCCTGAAACCTCTCGACGACTGAATTACCGGCGTTGCCAAGAGGCCAGAAGTCGAGATCGGCGCATCCATGAGAATATTTTTTATCTTTCTCCTTAATGTTACTCAGATTTAACCATAAGTGTCTCTCAGTGGCCACCAGGGACCGGCCGATGGATTTAGCCATTTCCTTGGTGGCCCTGAGAGACAAATCTGTCGCCCGACGCAGTTCGCAAACTGCATTCGGGCCAATCCCCCCGCCTTCATCAAGATCTCTTAATATCTCTGCCTGGTAAGCCTGCAGCAAGGACATAGTGTGGAGACATGCTGCAGTCTGACCAACAGCAGAGTAAGCCTTACCCACCAAAGCAGATGTCACTCTAACTGGCTTGGTGGGTAATACAGGGGACTTAAGGGAAGAAACAGCTTCAAGGGAGACATAGCTCGCAAGCGTCTCTTCCACCTTTGGCATCTCCCCATAACCATGCTCTTTATAGTGTGAAACAGCAGAATAATGGGATGTTTGTGGACAGTATATTCTGTATTACACTGGTTTCCCCCACGATCTCGACACCTCAGTGTGAAGATCGGGGAAAAACGGAAGACCCTGGTGTTGGGGTTGTGTGCGAGATGACAGGAAGCGTTCGTCGAGCTTGCTTTTCGAACGAACGTCCTGCTTATCTGCCGGCCAATCTATATTTAATTTCTCGACCGCTCTCATCACAATCTCAACAAGCTCCTCATACGCGTGAGACTGAGGTTGTGAATCCTCAAAATCACGTGTATCAACACTTACAACATCCAGTACCTCGGAACTAGATAGCTGTAGTGTTGGTGCCTGTATCTGGGTTGAAGAAACTGCAGCGCATGCTTCCGAACCCTGATACAGTGCACTAGATCTGTCAGGTGAGGGCAGAGATAAGGCAGAGCCCGTCTCTAACCCCGCTCACAGATCCATTTGCTAACCGCAAGTCTGAAGCCTTCGCTGTGCCTCGGCAGCAGCGGGACCTGAGCCCTGAGGAACGCGAGCCTGGGCGTCCTCGCGAAAGAACGCCAGGCGGGATCGGAGCGTCCGCAATGGATGCGCCCTCGAGCGCTGACCGTGCATGCTCTTCTCCCAAACAAACAACAAGAATAGCGTGTTTGTGTCCACCCGTTAAATAACGCGGGCAGGGTTGCACACACACTCTGAACTGCTGCTTGTTCGTCATACTGAATAATATATATATATAGTTTCAGATATAGCGCTTGTGAAGACACAGAAGCTGACGCGGCTGGGTTTCAACAGGCTTATATAGTTTCCAGGTTCATGACGTCACCCGCCTCTGACGTCCCGTCACACCATTGGACTGATTTTACATGTGCTTCAATACATCATCACGCAAAGCGTTCCCTCAAGGTCAATCGACGCAGCGCGAGTTTCCTTGAAAGGGAACAGCTGATTTACATTAGAAAAAAAAAATTTTCACTGTTTTACTGTATTTTTGATCAAATGAGGTAGCATGAATGCAATTACATTGGCATAAATAATGTTATGAGATAATGTTTTAAATAAAAAATGTTTAGTAGAAAAATGTGACTTGATGGTAAAATGAGTGATACTTTTAAATAATAAACTAAAACCGCCAGTAAGTGGCGACAATTAAGTGTCTTAATGAGTGAGTCATTGAATCATTCATTCATTTATTCGTTCATTCAGTAACAAAGCAAGTGGCATTATTTATGAATGAGTCATTGAATCATTGACTCTCCCGATTCGTTTAAATCGTATGGTCATATGGTTCGAACTATTATTTAGTTGCAAAATAGAGCAAACAATACAAGAAATACTGTGTTTAAACAACATCACATAATATTACCTCTTTGTTTGTTGAACAAAATAGAAATTGTTCATTCATCATGATGATATATTTATATATTATTATATACATTTTATTCATTCAACATACAAATATTTGGAGTTTGACAGGAAATGTCTTGAAATGTATTATTAAAGGTGGAGATTTAGATGCAAAAGCTTTTTTTTGATAGTGACGTGATGAATTTACATTTACATTAATGCGTTTAGCAGACAGGTTTTTTTTTCTATTAGAAGCTCAAATAAATGTTAAGCATTTTTTTGCCTAAAGAAACTATAACTACGTTCTTGATCTGATACAATCCGTCACAAACGATATATAACCGCTATAAAACGTCTCCCTGCACTCAAAAATCTCATAAAATCATAAAGTTTTATTACTCAATTAGAAATAAACACTTTAATTGGACTAATGTCGCCTGTAAAGCCGCAACATTGGGCAGCTCGTTAAAAATAACGAGCTATAACATATTTCCATACGCAAAAAAGAAACCTGACATTCATTCATTCAGAGCTAGAGAGAGAGAGAGAGAGAGAGAGAGAGAGAGAGAGAGAGAGAGAGAGAGAGAGAGAGAGAGAGAGAGAGAGCGAGAGAGAGAGAGAGAGAGAGAAAAGAGAGAGGAGAGAGAGAGAGAGAGAGAGAGAGCGAGAGAGAGAGAAACTTACCAAAATCAGAGATATAACCGTGGCTTCTTCAAGGTCTACTAACGGTATGATGAGAACTAAAGAGAGACAGAGAGACGCTTAAGATTCAATACGACTTCATTTAAGTACACAATCACTTCAGATTCATGTGTAGAAACACACAAAAACACATTTACAGTAATGAATCTAAAGGGAAAGATACAGCGATGGATGTCAAATGTTAAAAACAAATTACTGCCATTTACACACACACACACACACACACACACACACACACACACACACACACACACACACACACACACACACACACACACACACACACACACACACACACACACACACACACACACAACACAGTTTCCTTATGTTTGCTGAAGACTGCATTGTTACACTGGTAAAAATAGTACTACATAGCGATAGTCACCATGGGAACTAGAAAAGAGAAAGAAAGAGAGAGTTTGATGAAAAACTAGGAAAATCTGATAAAAGTGGGCTAAAATCACACACACACACACACACCACACACACAACACACACACACACACACACACACACACACACACACACACACACACACACACACACACACACCTCTTTTATCAGGAGGCAGTGGTGTGGTCAGTGCGCTCCTGTGTTTCTCGTGTAGTTCTGATGACGAGAGCCCGACACACACGAGTCTCTTCTGCTGGTTAACCGCGTCTCTGAAACACACACACACACACACACACACACACACACACACACACACACACACACACACACACACACACACACACACACACACACACACACACACACACACACACACACACACACACACACACACACACACACACACACACAAACACATATACACACACACACACACATTAATGATCATCTCATCGCTTGAATTAATAAATATTTAATTGCACAAAAGCAAAAAATCCGTTACCAAGTTAAATGAACACTAATTGACTCTGCATAAGTTGCTTCAACACTTACTCGTGCTATTTTTGCATAATGCATATGATTTTCTCAGTATGATCCACTACATTCATCATAAAATACAGTGTATAAAAGACAGATACTGTATCCCACAATGCAATGTTCTCAACTTGACCTTCCATGTACAACAAATAAACAACATTTACACACAGAACTGGAGTGAAATGCAAGTCCGCATTGTTTCAAAACGTTAATGAACTGCATAATGCATAAGCCTAATATAATTACAGTTTACTTAATTACATTTTAAAATGCAGAGGACAGGGATATTTATCATGCACATAAACAACCAAAGTCTCAATTAGACTCACAATACTAAACTTAAGAATATGTATTTGTAGATAAAGCACTTTCAATAAGATCCCATTATTAATGTATTAACTAACATTAATAATAAGCAACCCATTTGGTACAGTATTTATTCATCTTTGTTAATGTTAGTTAATAAAATGATATATTTTTTATTTGGAATAATAATAGTTTGTTATTTATAATAATTTACATAAAAAAATTATAAATGAATAAGTTAGATTAATTGCGATTAATCGTATCCTAACTAAAAGTTTGTTTACATAATATGTGTGTGCACTTTGTATAATTATTTTGAATATATAAATACACTTGCATGTATATATTTAAGAAAAATTTGTTATTTATATATAACATATTCATATATATATATATATATATATATATATATATATATATATATATATATATATATATATATATATATATATAAATATGTATAAATATATACAGTATTCCATGAAAATATATAATGCATACAGTATGTAATATATACAGCATACAGTATATTATTATACATATATATATATATATATATATATATATAAAACAATTATACACACACACACATATATTACGTAACACAAACTTTTATTTTATATGTAATTTATCGCAATTAATCATTGCCCAGGACTAAAATAAAAATACTAATACTACTAATAATAATAATCTACAAAAATAAATCAAATGCAAAAGTTGTACGAACAATATTGATTCAATCACATTGATTGATTGAACAATCACACACAATATATAAAAAAATTATTTACTTTAAACAAAATGATGGTAACAATATTACACATTATATTTTTGAGTAGTTTTTGAGGCTTGCTTTATTTAATATAATCTACCTGAATAAATCATGTAAATCCCCTAAAATATTTAGTCTACAACAAAATATATTTAATGTTTTTAGTGAATTTTTTATTTTTTTTTTATTTTAACTTAAGTTGACTCTAAAAAGTATGTGATTTGAGTGAATGGAAATGACCTGTTTATATTCGACTGAGTAATATTGTTCAAAAATAGTTTCTACTACAGCACAGAAACAAACGTGACGTTATTGCTTATTGAACAAAGCAACATGTTTCAGATTATTAGTATAAGTTATTCACAAACTAACCATAAGCTCTACTCTTCAGAACAATCAAAACTTCCACATATCAGACACTCTTTCAAATGTCAAATAAAAAAACACGTAAAATAACAGTTCATTTCATTATTTACTAGCTATTTTCAGCCATGTGCAAAAGAATGCTGGGAATTAACAGCGGTGTCTTTAAATCTATAATCTA
>CM070825.1:45471134-45486134 GCA_036326025.1 Chrosomus eos
AAGTAAAATAATGACAAATGTTTTTGAAACAAAAAGCCTGTTGAATTGTACGACTTGAATTAAATATGCATTGCATTAACACATCTTGTATTTTACTGCATTGTATTTTTAGGGCTTGTATTTTTATGGGCTGAAATTTAGCGTGGTTGAATATTTAGGCTGTGAATATTTCAATTCAAAACATTTCAAACACATTTTCATTAGTAAAATTTCAATAATCCATTTTCACCTTTCATATTTCACTTCCAAAATATTCAAACTGATTAAAAATACAACCTATAATATTCAACAGGCGGTTTTCGGTCCATTTTATTTCGCTTTCAAATTCGCTTCCTCAAATTCAGTGGTTTAAATTCGACAGTAAATTCAACGTTGACATCCAGGAAAAGCAGGAGATCACCGAGCATAATCTCTATCTGCTGTTAGTCGACCTCACCAGCAGGGGGTGCAAACGCGTGTTGTTAATGAAGATAGAGTTAGCAAGCCATTCATTTATGAAAACTGTACAACAATTGAGCATGCATTACGTTTTTTGTGATGATTATCTGGGTCAGTATATATGCGGAAAAGATGATTAAGGCACAAAAGCTGTTTTTATGTTTCATTCATTAACTTCATTGTTACTTTCCCTGTGCAGCCTTACATGTTATCAGCTTTTTCTACCATGAACGGGATTATTATCGGTTTCCCTCAATACCTCATCATACTCAAAGTAAAGATTCCCTTTCTGTCGGGACAAAACTGGCAATTCCTGTAATGGAATAATACAGTGATATAAAAGACAAAACTCGCACCTTTATTGAGGAAGTATACCAACATACATGTAGGGGAGAGCCGGGACGGTTGAAACACTTTTCAGATAAACATCGTTTTCTAAGATAAGGTTACAGATAGATTTTTTTTGTGTGTGTGATCAACAACTCACATATGTGTTCTCTTAGCATCATGTGTTATTCGGTACAAATATAGAATGATTTAAGTAAAAATTTACTTTGAACGGTAGTAGTGCTTTGTTTCAATCGTCCCGCCTGAGCGGGACGATTGCAACACAGGGGTGGGACGGATGAAACATAACAGTTTAAACGGTAACTATTCATCTAATGCTTGTTTTTATGAACAATACCTGACAAGTAACTTATATACATATTGTTACAAACATATTTTGTCATTTATTTTAATTTAAAGGTTCATATTAAAAACATTTTTCTGTCGCCCAATAAACAATAGGCAATATATGCGCGTTTTGCATAATCTTTCTAATAGGCTATTTTGACGAATAAAGACACATCCGTTTTCTTAAATTTCTTCCTCGAGTCATATTGAGTGTTTGCTGGTTGAATAGCCTGTTATTGTGAAGAAAATTGTCAACCAGAAGACGATAAATTAAATTTATTGAAGATTGAATACTTGTTTCAACCGTCCCGACAGCGCCTCCTGACAGTTAAACCTGTTTTGCCCTTAAACTAAAAGACTCTGATATTGCACACTTAAGGGTATGTTGTAGTACTAATACACCTTCAGTATTATCATTATAATGGCACATGAAACTATAAATACAACTTGTCAGTCAAAAAAAAGTACTGCACGAAAGAATTCACTAACCGCACTCAAAAACAGCTTTCCGGCTCTAACTTTAAAACGGCATGACGTAAAGAAAAAATGTTTTCGGGAGTCTGGTAGGCAATTGCGTGCTGTACATGTTGACAAAATTTGACGTACATGACGTGAGTGGTTTTCAAGGAAATCTCAATGTTTCATCCGTCCCGCGTTTCAATCGTCCCGGCTCTCCCCTACTGCATTAGATTAAACTGGGAAGGGTCATAGCACTTTCATATTGTTGTTCTATATTGTTAGTTTAACTGTAAATCGCTTTGGATGAAAGCGTCTGCTAAATGACTAAACGTAAAATTGTCTTGACATTCGCACATTTACGGGACCGTCTCGAAAGTAACACTGGTAGTCCTATTAGGCCTAAACGTTTCTAACTTCAATAGCAAACTTCAATTTATTTGAATAAATTGCACATTATGCCTGACACCTACATGAACACTTTACAGTTAGTTTTATGACTGTAAGTCGTTCTCTTCAAATGCTATTGAAGTTAGAAACGTGTATACCAATGTCGTATGTAACTTTAGAGACGGTCCCTAAATGTGCGAATGTCAAGCCAACTATGCCAGTATCACTGAGAAACGCTGAGCATTAAACTTTGCGCGTTAAGTTCATATTCTGAGTCCTTCTGCTTGCCTGCGAGTTTGGTCTTTTATATCACTGTATTAGTTCATTAAGTTACGTTAAGCGTTTTATATGTTCAGCAGGGGAATCCTGACGTATTGAGGGAAAACCTAGTAATGCATGCAGCACAATCGCCGCAACTAAACAACCAATAGAAATATATGTCAAACTCAAATGTAACATTGGACCTGTACATCCGCGTCGGGGGAATAACATTATAATCTCGTTCACGGTAGAGAAAGATGCTACCTACACAGGAAAAGTAATCGTGAAGACACTGAATTTCACATAAAACAGACGTCATAATAATCACAGATACACTTACATTATTGTAAATTAGTTTTTATGAATGAATGGCTTGCTCTAACTGCTCTATCTTCGTCAACAACACGCGATTGCACCCCCTGCTGGTGAGGTCGACTAACAGCAGATAGAGATTATGCTCGGTAATCTACTGCTTTTCCTGCAGTTCCTGGATGTCAACATTGAATTTACTGTCGAATATAAACCACTGAATTTGTGGAAGCGAATTTGAAAGCGAAATAAAATGGACCGAAAACCGCCTGTTGAATATTATAGGTTGTATTTTTAATCAGTTTGAATATTTTGGAAGTGAAATATGAAATGTGAATATAGATTATTGAAAATGTACTAATGAAAATGTGTTTGAAATGTTTTGAATTGAAATATTCACAGCCTAAATATTCAACCATGCTAAATTTCAGCCCATAAAAATACAAGCCCTAAAAATACAATGCAGTAAAATACAAGCAGGGTTAATGCAATGCATATTTTTTTTTCAATAAGTACATTTCAACAGGCTTTTTGTTTCAAAAACATTTGTCATTATTTTACTTCCATAGTGGAGCACTTTATGATGGACAGATGCACTTTAATGATGAATAGATGCATTTTTATGATGGACAGATGCACTTTTATGATGGACAGATGCACTTTTATGATGGACAGATGCACTTTTATGATGGACAGATGCACTTTTATGATGGACAGATGCACTTTTATGATGGACAGATGCACTTTTATGATGAATAGATGCTCTTTTATGATGGACAGATGCACTTTTATGATGGACAGATGCACTTTTATGATGATAGATGCACTTTTATGATGGACAGATGCACTTTTATGATGGACAGATGCACTTTTATGATGGACAGATGCACTTTTATGATGGACAGATGCACTTTTATGATGAATAGATGCTCTTTTATGATGGACAGATGCACTTTTATGATGGACAGATGCACTTTTATGATGAACAGATGCACTTTTATGATGGACAGATGCACTTTTATGATGAACAGATGCACTTTTATGATGGACAGATGCACTTTTATGATGGACAGATGCACTTTTATGATGGATAGATGAACTTTTATGATGGATAGATGCACTTTTATGATGGACAGATGCACTTTTATGATGGACAGATGCACTTTTATGATGGACAGATGCACTTTTATGATGGACAGATGCACTTTTATGATGGATAGATGCACTTTTATGATGGAAGATGCACTTTTTATGATGGACAGATGCACTTTATGATGGACTAGATGCACTTTTATGATGGACAGATGCACTTTTATGATGAGACTTTAATGGCAGTGCACTTTTATGATGGACAGATGCACTTTTATGATGGACAGATGCACTTTTATGATGGACAGATGCACTTTTATGATGGACAGATGCACTTTTATGATGGATAATTAGATGCACTTTTATGATGGACAGATGCACTTTTATGATGGACAGATGCACTTTTATGATGATAGATGCACTTTTATGATGGACAGATGCACTTTTATGATGGACAGATGCACTTTTATGATGGATGACAGATGCACACTTTTATGATGGACAGATGCACTTTATATGATGGACAGATGCACTTTTATGATGGATAGATGCACTTTTATGATGGACAGATGCACTTTTTATGATGAATAGATGAACTTTTATGATGGATAGATGCACTTTTATGATGATAGATACACTTTTATGATGGATAGATGCACTTTTATGATGGACAGATGCACTTTATGATGGATAGATGCACTTTTATGATGAAGATGCACTTTTATGATGGACAGATGCACTTTTATGATGGACAGATGCACTTTTATGATGGATAGATGCACTTTTTATGATGGACAGATGCACTTTTAATGATGATTGAACAGATGCACTTTTATGATGGATAGATGCAACTTTTATGATGATAGATGCACTTTTATGATGGACAGATGCACTTTTATGATGGACAGATGCACTTTTATGATGGACAGATGCACTTTTATGATGGTATAGATGCACTTTTAGAGAATGCATTTATGATGGACAGATGCACTTTTATGATGGACAGATGCACTTTTATGATGGACAGATGCACTTTTATGATGGACTAGATGCACTTTTATGATGGACAGATGCACTTTATGATGGATAGATGCACTTTTATGAGGGACAGACTAGATGCAAGCACTTTTTTTTTTTTTTTTTTTTTTTTTTTTTTTTTTTTTTTTTTTTTTTTTTTTTTTTTTTTTTTTTTTTTTTTTTTTTTTTTTTTTTTTTTTTTTTTTTTTTTTTTGCACTTTGATGGACAGATGCACTTTATGAGGGAAGATGACTTTTATGATGAATAGATGCACTTTTATGATGGACAGATGCACTTTTATGATGAAGATGCACTTTTATGATGGACAGATGCACTTTTATGAGGGAAGATGACTTTTATGATGGACAGTGACTTTTATGATGAAGATGCACTTTTATGAGATAGATGACTTTTATGATGGAAGATGCACTTTTATGATGGAAGATGCACTTTTATGATGGACAGATGCACTTTTATGAATGATTATGAGACAGATGCACTTTTATGATGACAATGCACTTTATGATGGAAGAGCACTTTATGATGAATGCACTTTTATGATGGACAGATGCACTTTTATGATGGAAGATGCACTTTTATGATGGACAGATGCACTTTTATGATGGACAGATGCACTTTTTGATGAAATGCACTTTTAATGATGGACAGATGCACTTTTATGAGGACAGATGCACTTTATGATGATAGATGACTTTTATGATGGACAGATGCACTTTTATGATGATAGATGACTTTTAGATGGACAGATCATTTATGATGACAGATGCCTTTTTATGGAACTAGATGAATCTTTATGATGAAGATGCACTTTATGATGAAGATGACTTTTGATGGACAATGCACTTTTATGATGGACAGATGCACTTTTATGATGACAGATGCATTTATGATGAAGATGCACTTTATGATGGATAGATGACTTTTATGATGGACAGATGCACTTTTATGATGGACAGATGCACTTTTATGATGGACAGATGCACTTTTATGATGGATAGATGCACTTTTATGATGGAAGATGCACTTTTATGATGGACAGATGCAACTTTTATGATGGACAGATGCACTTTTATGATGGATATAGATATGAATGCACTTTTATGATGGATAGATGCACTTTTTATGATGGAAGATGCACTTTTATGATGAATAGATGCACTTTTATGATGGACAGATGCACTTTTATGATGGACAGATGCACTTTTATGATGGACAGATGCACTTTTATGATGGACAGATGCACTTTTATGATGGATAGATGCACTTTATATATGATGGACAGATGCACTTTTATGATGATAGATGCACTTTTATGATGGACAGATGCACTTTTATGATGAATAGATGCACTTTTTATGATAGGATTTTATGATGCACCTTTATGATGGACAGATGCACTTTTATGATGGAAGATGAACTTTTATGATGGACAGATGCACTTTTATGATGGACAGATGCACTTTTATGATGGACAGATGCACTTTTATGATGGAAGATGCACTTTTATGATGGACAGATGCACTTTTATGATGGACAGATGCACTTTTATGATGGACAGATGCACTTTTATGATGGACAGATGCACTTTTTGATGACAGATGCACTTTTATGATGGACAGATGCACTTTTATGATGGATAGATGCACTTTTATGATGGACAGATGCACTTTTATGATGGACAGATGCACTTTTATGATGGACAGATGCACTTTTATGATGGACAGATGCACTTTTATGATGGACAGATGCACTCTTTTATGATGAATAGATGAACTTTTATGATGGACAGATGCACTTTTATGATGGACAGATGCACTTTTATGATGGACAGATGCACTTTTATGATGGACAGATGCACTTTTATGATGGACAATGCACTTTTATGATGGACAGATGCACTTTTATGATGGACAGATGAACTTTTATGATGGACAGATGCACTTTTATGATGGACAGATGCACTTTTATGATGACAGATGCACTTTTATGATGGACAGATGCACTTTTATGATGGACAGATGAACTTTTATGATGAACAGATGCACTTTTATGATGACAGATGCACTTTTATGATGGACAGATGCACTTTTATGATGGACAGATGCACTTTTATGATGGACGATGCACTTTTATGATGACTATGATGACACTTTTATGATGGAACAGATGCACTTTTATGATGGACGATATGCACTTTTATGATGGACAGATGCACTTTTATGATGGACAGATGCACTTTTATGATGGACAGATGCACTTTTATGATGGACAGATGCACTTTTATGATGGACAGAATTGACATTTTTATGATGAATAGATGAACTTTTATGATGGACAGATGCACTTTTATGATGGACAGATGCACTTTTATGATGGACAGATGCACTTTTATGATGGACAGATGCCTTTTATGATGGACAGATGCACTTTTATGATGGACAAGATGCACTTTTTATGATGACAGATGAACTTTTATGATGGACAGATGCACTTTTATGATGGACAGATGCACTTTTATGAATAGATGACTTTATGATGGACAGATGCACTTTTATATGATAGATGCACTTTTATGATGGACAGATGCACTTTTATGATTGAACTTTTATGATGAAGATGCACTTTTATGATGGACAGATGCACTTTTATGATGGACAGATGCACTTTTATGATGGACAGATGCACTTTTATGATGAATAGATGACTTATGATGGACAATGCCTTTTATGATGGACAGATGCACTTTTATGATGGACAGATGCACTTTTATGATGGACAGATGCACTTTTATGATGGACAGATGCACTTTATGATGACAGATGCACTTTTATGATGATAGATGAACTTTTATGATGGACAGATGCACTTTTATGATGAATAGATGCACTTTTATGATGGACAGATGCGCTTTTATGATGGACAGATGCACTTTTATGATGGACAGATGCGCTTTTATGATGCACAGATGCACTTTTATGATGGACAGATGCACTTTTATGATGGACAGATGCACTTTTATGATGGACAGATGCACTTTTATAATAGATAGATGCACTTTTATGATGGACAGATGCACTTTTATGATGAATAGATGAACTTTTATGATGGACAGATGCGCTTTTATGATGGACAGATGCACTTTTATGATGGACAGATGCACTTTTATAATAGATAGATGCACTTTTATGATGGACAGATGCACTTTTATGATGAATAGATGAACTTTTATGATGGAGAGATGCACTTTTATGATGGACAGATGTGTAGGATTGAAAATAATCCAAGAAGTTTGAAATGAAAAAACACATATGCTTTACTGTGTTCCACCCCCTCTTTCTACCACAAGGACCATTTGGAGTTCCCAAAGGCATAGAGGAGATACATGCTGGGTCTGATAGTGATCAAGGCCTGCAGGCCAAGATGTGTGTACTTTGGGGGTCTATGAATTGTCACACCTTTAGAACAATGGGGGAAGTGTAATTATCTGATTGGTCAGTTTGAATGTCTCACATTTGGGTTTTAGTCACATGGTCAGGGAAAGGATAAAACAAGATTGAACTGTTGCTCTGTCTCTTTTATGCTCTGGCACTCTGATTCTCTGGGTCCCTCTTGGGTCTCTCTCTCTCTCTCTCTCCTCTCTCTCTCTCTCTCTCTCTCTCTCTCTCTCTCTCTCTCTCTCTCTCTCTCTCTCTCTCTCTCTCTCTTCTCTCTCTCTCTCTCTCTCTCTCTCTCTCTCTCTCTCTCTCTCTCTCTCTCTCTCTCTCTCTCTCTCTCTCTCTCTCTCTATCCTCTATCTCTCAGGTAACATTTTACATACATGCTGGGTACAAAATTAATTATATAAGTTAACATCATCTCATACATCTACTTCGTAACTATTTTAAGTGTAACCATAACCATATTTTGTCATTAAACCTTTTCAATTACAAATAATGTGCTAAATGGGTTTGATTTGGTATTGACTTTGAAGTGCTACCTATTGCAATACAATATTGTCACTCATATAGCAACGCTCTCCCACATATTAAGCTATTGTAACTGCGCTTATTTCCGTCGTTGGTATAAGTGGCAGTGGGTGGAATAGACAAGAAATGTACAGTTTTCTTCCATCTTGCTGATAACGTTTCTTTAGTCATTCGGCAGTCTTGCAGCTTGAACCCCTGTAGGAAATCCATCCTTACAGATGCACTTTTATGATGAATAGATGCACTTTTATGATGGACAGAAGCACTTTTATGATGGACAGATGCACTTTTATGATGAATAGATGCACTTTTATGATGAATAGATGCACTTTTATGATGAATAGATGCACTTTTATGATGAATAGATGCACTTTTATGATGGACAGATGCACTTTTATGATGGACAGATGCACTTTTATGATGGACAGATGCACTTTTATGATGAATAGATGCTCTTTTATGATGGACATATGCACTTTTATGATGGACAGATGCACTTTTATGATGGACAGATGCACTTTTATGATGAATAGATGCACTTTTATGATGGACAGATGCGCTTTTATGATGGACAGATGCACTTTTATGATGGACAGATGCACTTTTATAATAGATAGATGCACTTTTATGATGGACAGATGCACTTTTATGATGAATAGATGAACTTTTATGATGGACAGATGCACTTTTATGATGGACAGATGCACTTTTATGATGGATAGATGCACTTTTATGATGGACAGATGCACTTTTATGATGGACAGATGCACTTTTATGATGAATAGATGCACTTTATGATGGACAGATGCACTTTTATGAGGGACAGATGCACTTTTATGATGGACAGATGCACTTTTATGATGGACAGATGCACTTTTATGATGGACAGATGCACTTTTATGATGGACAGATGCACTTTTATGATGAATAGATGCACTTTTATGATAGATAGATGCACTTTTATGATGAATAGATGCACTTTTATGATGGACAGATGCACTTTTATGATGGACAGATGCACTTTTATGATGAATAGATGCACTTTTATGATGGACAGATGCACTTTTATGATGGACAGATGCACTTTTATGATGGACAGATGCACTTTTATGATGAATAGATGCTCTTTTATGATGGATATATGCACTTTTATGATGGACAGATGCACTTTTATGATGGACAGATGCACTTTATGATGGACAGATGCACTTTTATGATGGACAGATGCACTTTTATGATGGACAGATGCACTTTTATGATGGACAGATGCACTTTTATGATGGACAGATGCACTTTTTGATGAGTGCAAAAAGATGCACTTTTATGATGAATAGATGAACTTTTATGATGGACAGATGCACTTTTATGATGGACAGATGCACTTTTATGATGGACAGATGCACTTTTATGATGGACAGATGCACTTTTATGATGAATAGATGAACTTTTATGATGGACAGATGCACTTTTATGATGGACAGATGCACTTTTATGATGGACAGATGCACTTTTATGATGGACAGATGCACTTTTATGATGGACAGATGCACTTTTATGATGGACAGATGCACTTTTATGATGGACAGATGCACTTTTATGATGGACAGATGCACTTTTATGATGGACAGATGCACTTTTAGATGAAATGAACTTTATGATGGACAGATGCACTTTTATGATGGACAGATGCACTTTTATGATGGACAGATGCACTTTTATGATGGACAGATGCACTTTTATGATGAATAGATGAAATTTTATGATGGACAGATGCACTTTTATGATGGACAGATGCACTTTTATGATGGACAGATGCACTTTTATGATGGACAGATGCACTTTTATGATGGACAGATGCACTTTTATGATGGACAGATGCACTTTTAGATGGACAGATGCACTTTTAATGATGGACAGATGCACTTTATGATGGACAGATGCACTTTTATGATGGACAGATGCACTTTTATGATGGACAGATGCACTTTTAAAGACTCAAAACAGAAACAGTCATTCACTGACATTATAAAGCTAGGAAGAGTCAGGATATTTATTAATATAACTCAGATTGTGTTTGTCTGAAAGAAGAATGTCATATGATATGCACCTAGATGACGCTAATTTAAATTTTTGGGTGAACTATCCCTTAAAGGCCAAAGACTGATTGTTTCTTCTTAAGTATCGAATAGAGTTTCATTCTGGACAGACCAGTGTGTGTTTAACAATCTGTCATCACGTCTGTCCTCCTGATCTTTAGTTTTCCAGATTTCCGGAACATTCTTCAGGACATTGGAACATTCTTCAGGAGAGAGAAAGACTTTGACTTCTAAAACCCTTTTAGTTTACACCATTACAGAGCTAACATAACACACCACACACACACACACACACCACACACACACACACACACACACACACACACACACACACACACACAACACACACACACACACACACACACACACACACACACACACACACACACACACACACACACACA
Source organism: Chrosomus eos (assembly GCA_036326025.1). Classification (NCBI taxonomy): domain Eukaryota; kingdom Metazoa; phylum Chordata; class Actinopteri; order Cypriniformes; family Leuciscidae; genus Chrosomus; species Chrosomus eos. The sequence goes on from CM070825.1 coordinate 45,482,257, forward strand.
CACACACACACACACACACTACACACAAAAAGATATAGATCCAGAGATACCAGAGATACCCAAGATTTCTACACACAGTCCATGTCCCATGTCATTCCCATGACAACATAGATGTGTCACACACACACACACACACACACACACACACACACACACACACACACACACACACACACACACACACACACACACACACACACACACACACACACACACACACACACACACACACACACACACACACAATGGGGAGGAATCAAACTAAAGAATCTTAAAATATAAGACATAAAAGTGTCTCTCAACTACAATTCAAATAGCTTTATTGGTGTGGCAAAAGTACATTTTGTATTTGTCCATCAACCTCTATATGTTTAAATATGTGTATGTGTAAATCTGTATTTCGTCAACTTCTCCTTCTGTTTCCTCTAGAAATGACAGCTTCTGTTGTGTAAACAGCTAATGCTAGTTCTCAGTAAAAGCGTGATGTGCAGCTTGACATCAGTGACAGGTGATAGTTATTCTGCGCTCCATTCCTCTTCACATGTCCAACTTTCTATTTGGAAAAAGGCAATAGAGCTCTGCTTTAAATTCAAAATTATTGGAACATCGCATTGAAATTCACAACCATGAGACAAAAACACATACAGGTGCTGGTCATATAAATAGAACATCATCAAAAAGTTGATTTTAATTCCATTCAAAAAGTGAAACTTGGATATTATATTCATTAATTACACACAGACTGATATATTTCAAATGTTTATTTAAATTTTATTTTTTTAAATATATATATATATATATATATATATATATATATATATATATATATATATATATATATATATATATATATATATATATATATATATATATATATATATGTGACCCTGGATCACAAAACCAGTCTTAAGTAGCACAGGAATATTTGTGGGAATAGCCAACAAAACACTGTATGGGTCAAAATTATCGATTTTTCTTTTATGCCAAAAATCATTAGGATATTAAGTAAAGATCATGATCCATGAAGATATTTAGTCAATTTCCTACCTTAAATATATCAAAATTGTATTTTTGCAAGTGGATGCAGCACAATAACCAACAGAAATGGAAACCTTTAAAGGCGATTTTATCAATATTTAGATTTTAGCCTCAGATTCCAGATTTCAAATAGTTGTATCTCGGCCAAATATTGTCCTTTCCTAACATACCATACATCAATTGAAAGCTTATTTATTCAGCCTTCAGATGATGTATAAATCTCAATTTTAAAAAATGGACACATAAGACTGCTTTTGTGGTCCAGGGTCACATATATATATATATAAAATGTAATGAATTATTATTCTTTCATTTAATTGTGATGAATAAAACTGACAATTAATGAAAATCCCAAATTCAGTATCTCCGAAAATTAAAATATTACTTAAGACCAATACAAAAAAAGGATTTTTAGAAATGTTGGCCACTGAAAAGTATGAAAATGAAAAGTATGAGCATGTACAGCACTCAATACTTAGTTGCGGCTCCTTTTGCCTGAATTACTGCAGCAATGCGGCGTGGAGTCGATCAGTCTGTGGCTATGATCGGGTGTTATGAGAGCCCAGGTGTCTCTGATAGTGGCCTTCAGCTCTTCTGCATTGTTGGGTCAGGCGTATCGCATCTTCCTCTTCACAATAACCCAGAGATTTACTATAGGGTTTAGGTCAGGCGAGTTTGCTGGCCAATTAAGAACAGGGAAACCATGGTCCTTAAACCAGGTACTGGTAGCTTTGGCACTGTGTGCAGGTGTGTGGTGTGTGTGGTGTGTGTGTGTGTGTGTGTGTGTGTGTGGTGTGTGTGTGTGTGTGTGTGTGTGTGTGTTGTGTTGTGTGTGTTGTGTGTGTGGTGTGTGTAGCATGAAGTGCTCTAAAACTTCCTGGTAGACGGCTGCATTGACCTTGGACCTCAGAAAACACAGTGGACCAACACCAGCAGATGACCAGCACCCCAAACCATCACTGACTGAGGAAACTTTACACTGGACTTCAAGCAACGTGGATTCTGTGCTTCTCCTCTCTTCCTCCAGTCTCTGGGACCTTGATTTCCAAAGGAAATGCTAAATTTACTTTCATCAGAGAACATAACTGTGGACCACTCAGCAGCAGTCCAGTCCTTTTAGTTTTTAGCCCAGGCGAGACGCTTCTGACGCTGTGTGTTGTTCAAGAGTGGCGTGACACGAGGAATGCGACGGCTGAGACCCATGTCTTGCATACGTCTGTGTGTGTGTGTGCGGTTCTTGAAGCTCCAGCTCAGTCACTCTTTGTGAATCTCACACACATTTTTGAATGGCTTTAGTTTCACAATCCTCTCCGGGGTGCGGTTATCCCTATTGCTTATACACTTTTTTCTACCACATCTTTTCCTTCCCTTCGCCTCTCTATTAATGCGCTTGGACACAGAGCTCTGTGAACAGCCAGCCTCTTTAGCAATCACCTTTTGTGTCTTGCCCTCCTTGTGCAAGATGTCAATGGTCGTCTTCTGGTCAGCTGTCAGTCATCAGTCTTCCCCATGATTGTGTAGCCGACAGAACTAGACTGAGAGACCATTTAAAGGCCTTTGCAGGTGTTTTGAGTTAATTAGATGATTAAAGTGTGGCACCAGGTGTCTTCAATATTCAACCTTTTCACAATATTATAGTTCTCTGAGATGCTGATTTTGGGGTTTTCATTAGTTGTCAGTTATAATCATCAAAATTAAAAGAAACAAACACTTGAAATATATCAGTCTGTGTGTAATGAATGAATATAATATCCAAATTTCACTTTTTGATGATATTCTAATTATATGACCAGCACCTGTAGATGTATTTAAACTAGCGCTGTGCGACGATTAATCGCATCCAGAATAAAAGTTTGTGTTTACATAATATGTGTGTGCACTGTGTATAATTATTTTGCATATACAAGTATACACATATGCATGTATATATTTAATATTTGCATGTATATACTGTTATACATCATTTAAATTATATATAAATATTTTGTACATAAATAACAATTTTTTTTCTTAAATATATACATGCATGTGTGTGTATCAATATATACAAAACATTATACACAGTACACACACAAATATAATGTAAACACAAACTTTTATTTAGGATGTGATTAATCACGATTAATCGTTGCACAGCATTAATGAGTCAAAGTTTCTGTCACATGATGATTAAACCGGTTTAGATGCAGGAGTCCATTAGCTACTATTAAAAAAATGGAAGATTTTTTATCCAATAAATATGCATTAAATTGATCAAAAGTGAGAATATTATGTTACAAAAGATTATATTTCATATAAATGCTGTTCTTTTGAAGTTTCTATTCATCAAAGAATCCTGAAAAATAAAATGTATCTCAGTTTCCACAGAAATATGTCCGTTTTCATATTTTTTTTTTTTTTTTTTTTTGATAATAATCATAAATGTTTCTTGAGCATCAGATCATCATATTATAGTGATTTCTGAAGGATCATGTGACACTGAAGACTGGAGTAATGATGCTGAAAATTCACAGGAATAAATTACACTTTACTATATATTCACATAGAAAACTGATGATTTACATTGGAATAATATTTCACTGTTTTACTGTACCGAACTGTAATGTAATTCATCATCTGTTTAATGCTGAAGGTTATGCGAGAAAATCCCATATCTGGCTTTAGAGACTATATAAGAAAGTACTTTGAAATAGCATGACTGAGTAAATGATGAGTTATGAGTGATATTACTGCTTTAATATCTGGCAACCCTCTCACCTGACATCAGATTCACCTTTCTGTCTGTCTCTTTCATGTTTCTCTCTCTGGTTTCATGTAAATGTGTGTTTTCTCATGTTAAT
>CM070825.1:45488634-45506134 GCA_036326025.1 Chrosomus eos
TAAGTTACAGCTCTCTCTCTATATATATATATATCTATGACGTAATGCTCAGCACTTTCAAATTGGCTGACACTCGGATCTGGTTTTCCCCGGCAACCAGGAATAAAACTGTCAATCACTGCAAGCGGACAATTAATTAGAGAGGGGGAGAAGTGGGCGGATCTCACTTCAGGGGGCGGGGCTTTGATTTAATTGACAGCTTGACATCAGAACCATTAGTGGAACGAAAAAGATCCATAGAGAGGTCAGAAAAACAGAAAAGTCATTCGCTATTAATCATACACGTGAAAGACACGACATGCCATTACATATTTCTATCGGCTGCCTCTTGAAAGCAATTTATGGAAGTGCACTCAATTTCCAAAATTATGAGAAAAAAGGAAGTATGCAAACATAAATATAAAATTACAATTGTGAGAAAAAAAGTTGCAATTTTTATTTTTATATTCCGTGGCGGAAAGAAACTTCCATAGGAATTTGAGCATAAACACAAGAAACTTCATCTTTTACGATCAGAGGTCAGAGGTCAGACGTGATTGACGTGTGTCATTATTCAGAGAGAAGAGAGAAAAGGCGAGCGCTCGATTCTGACATTTCTCACACAACAGGAATCAGTGTGTTCATCAGGGGTGAGAGAGAAATCTACCGCAACATCAGAACATCTCTTCATCTGTCTTCAGAAGAACCAGCCAGCCGACCATATAACACTGACACAACACACCCAGTGTCTCTCACACACACACACACACAGAGAGAGAGAGAGAGAGAGAGAGAGAGAGAGAGAGAGAGAGAGAGAGAGAGAGAGAGAGAGAGAGAGAGAGAGAGAGAGAGAGGAGAGAGAGAGAGAGAGAGAGAGACTCACATTCACACGCACGCACACACACAATGGCTGAAATTGACAGTAAACTCGTGTGAAGAACACACACAAATCATCCTCAAATGCACTTCCAAACTTGCTGCATTTTGTACTTACATATTTAATCTATCTTGTCTTTTGTGTTCATAAAAGTTATTATAAGTTACAAGTGCGTTTAGGAAGAGTGCACTTGGTCAAACAGCTTTTTCAATAAGGGCTGCTCGTGAATGGAATCTCATTCCAATTCACATTAGGAATTTTAAATCTTACGTTTCTTTTAAACATAACTTAAAGAAATGGTTAATAGATAGTCAGGCCTGTTTACATTACACTTGACATGAAATTTTGCTGCTGCACTGTCTTTCTTTTCATGCCTTTTTGTTTGTCTGTTTGCTTGTTTGTGCCTCTTGTGCCATGCCAATGCGGTTGGCTGGCTCATTGTGTTTTCCTGTGTTTAGATAGGGGAAACCTTTGTCGTTAGTTATTGTCCTAGCTATATTGTTTTATTGTTTTTGTTTTGTTTTTTAGGTGTGACATCAAGATCTGTCCAGGGACAGCTGGTGTAAAATAGCCTATTGGCTAATTCTGGCACACTGTACATTTAATGATACTACTTTGGATGCGCCTAGCATAGTGAACCATTTACATGATTCGGTTCCGGCTGAGTTATTGCCTGTGCAGCCAGGCAGATGGGTGACGGTGAGAAATCGCTCTAGTCGCGGATCAAAAAACCACTCTTCTGTTCCGGTTACCATAACAAATCGATTTGCCCCTCTCAGTGAAACACCCACTGAGAATGCTGTTGATTGTGCCCTGGTAATTGGCGATTCTATTACACGGAACGTGAAAATAGAGACACCAGCCACCATAGTCACATGTTTGCCGGGAGCCAGAGCGCCTGACATCAAAGCAAATTTAAAAGTGCTGGCTAATGCTAATCGTAAATTCTCTAAGATTGTTATTCACGTCGGCACTAATGATGTTCGACTTCGCCAGTCGGAGATCACCAAAATTAATATTAAAGAGGTGTTTGAACTCGCAAGTACGATGTCAGGCACTGTAATCTGCTCTGGCCCCCTTCCTGTTCGAAGGAGTGATGAGATAGTTAGTAGATTGTGTTCACTCAATGGTTGGTTGTCTAAGTGGTGTCCGCAACATAATATAGAATTCATAGACAATTGGAAAAGTTTTTGGGGCAAGCCTGACCTGTTGAAAAGAGATGGTATTCATCCCACCTGGGATGGTGCTGCTCTTCTCTCTAGTAATTTGGCTCATAGTCTTAGAGATAAAACATGACAATCTGTGTGTGTGTGAATGCAGATCATCCAGATGTGTGTGTGAATGCAGATCATCCAGATGTGTGTGTGTGTGAATGCAGATAATCCAGATGTGTGTGTGAATGCAGATCATCCAGATGTGTGTGTGAATGCAGATCATCCAGATGTGTGTGTGTGAATGCAGATAATCCAGATGTGTGTGTGTGAATGCAGATAATCCAGATGTGTGTGAATGCAGATAATCCAGATGTGTGTGTGAATGCAGATCATCCAGATCTACATTCACACACACATCTGGATGATCTGCATTCACACACACATCTGGATGATCTGCATTCACACACACACATCTGGATGATCTGCATTCACACACACATCTGGATGATCTGCATTCACACACACATCTGGATGATCTGCATTCACACACACACATCTGGATGATCTGCATTCACACACACATCTGGATTATCTGCATTCACACACACACACACACATCTGGATGATCTGCATTCACACACATCTGGATGATCTGCATTCACACACACATCTGGATTATCTGCATTCACACACACATCTAATCAGACATATTTAAAAAAAAGACAACAAAATTAGAAAAAAAGAAAACAGTTCAAAATATTAACAAAACAATATAACTATAACTAGTTTTCTGTAATCAATGCCAACGTAAAATACAGTGCTATAATTGTACATTAAAAATAAAAAATAATAATATATAAAACTGCTAGATTACCACATGCACCGACAGGTGATTAGCAGAAGCCCCGCCCCTTACCTGAGCTTCCCCTCCATCGGCACCTCATGGGGCGGATCTTCACAGCGCAGCCGAGACTCCGCCTCAACAGGTACACGAACACACACTCCTGCAAACACACACACACACACAAGAGCCACATGAGTCATTACAGTCCTGCTCCATCAAAATGCTGGATTATCTAAATTCAAAAACACATATCTGGATAATCTGCATTCACACACACATCTGGATGATCTGCATTCACACACACATCTGGATGATCTGCATTCACACACACATCTGGATGATCTGCATTCACACACACATCTGGATGATCTGCATTCACACACACATCTGGATGATCTGCATTCACACACACATCTGGATGATCTGCATTCACACACACATCTGGATGATCTGCATTCACACACACATCTGGATAATCTGCATTCACACACACATCTGGATGATCTGCATTCACACACACATCTGGATGATCTGCATTCACACACACATCTGGATGATCTGCATTCACACACACATCTGGATGATCTGCATTCACACACACATCTGGATGATCTGCATTCACACACACACACATCTGGATGATCTGCATTCACACACACATCTGGATGATCTGCATTCACACACACACATCTGGATGATCTGCATTCACACACACATCTGGATTATCTGCATTCACACACACACACACACATCTGGATGATCTGCATTCACACACATCTGGATGATCTGCATTCACACACACATCTGGATTATCTGCATTCACACACACATCTGGATGATCTGCATTCACACACACATCTGGATGATCTACATTCACACACACATCTGGATGATCTGCATTCACACACACATCTGGATGATCTGCATTCACACACACACACATCTGGATGATCTGCATTCACACCCACATCTGGATTATCTGCATTCACACACACATCTGGATGATCTGCATTCACACACACATCTGGATTATCTGCATTCACACACATCTGGATTATCTGCATTCACACACACACATCTGGATTATCTGCATTCACACACACACATCTGGATGATCTGCATTCACACACACATCTGGATGATCTGCATTCACACACACATCTGGATTATCTGCATTCCACACACACACATCTGGATGATCTGCATTCACACACACATCTGGATGATCTGCATTCACACACACATCTGGATGATCTGCATTCACACACACATCTGGATTATCTGCATTCACACACACATCTGGATGATCTGCATTCACACACACACATCTGGATTATCTGCATTCACACACACGAGTCGAGAGCCTCATTATCTGGCCTGCGTGAGGTTAATAAGAGCAGAGTAAGAGTCATCAAGCCCTAACGAGACTCAGCCGGACCTCAGCCGCGGGAGAACAGTTTTCCCGACAGATTTCTGGTAATTTGTCAGAAATGTCAGGGGAAGTTTTGGACATGATTGGGCTTTAAACCCCTCAGGCTACATGAACCGCTCAAGGGTTGCTCTATATACGGCTCCTCTGGACTGATGGAGTCACTATTCATTCCCAGTTTGACTTTTTAACATGCTGCTTAGCCATAAACACACAGGACATGCATGCAATAATACAATAGTCTAACACTAGTCTAACTGTAAAAAAAAAAAAAAAAGGTTGCTGCCTTAAATTTTTAAGTACAATCAACCTGGATGTTTAAGTCATTCAAAATGTGAAATTATGACATACTCAATCATAATTGTGAGATATAAATTTAAAATTAGGACTGTCATAACTATGAGATAAAAAGTAGAAATTAAGAGAAAAGGTTAAAATTATGACTTCAAATTCATAATTATGAGATAAAAACTCATATGACAATGACAAGGCATTTTATAATTTTGACTTTTTAAGTCATAACTTAAATTTAGAATGTCATACTTTTAACTTCATAAGTGTGACTTTTAAATGTCATATATCAATTTAGTATTTCACGATTTAACATTAAGTCAAAATTTCCACTTTTGTTATAATTTCGAATTTGTATGCCATAATTATGACTTTTAATGTCATGATTTAGAATTTTCATCTCATAATTATGATTTAGTCTCATAATTGTGACTTTTTAGATTTTACCAGAGCATGATTGTATTTTTGTGGCAGAAATGGGCTTGTATTTGTAATGTGTGTGTGTGTGTGTGTGTGTGTGTGTGTGTGTGTGTGTGTGTGTGTGTGTGTGTGTGTGTGTGTGTGTGGTGGTGAGTGGTGAGTGAGTGAGTGAGTGAGTGAGTGAGTGAGTGAGTGGAGTGAGTGAGCGAGCGACGAGTGAGTGAGTGAGTGAGTGAGTGAGTGAGTGAGTGAGCGAGTGAGTGAGCGAGTGAGTGAGCGAGTGAGTGAGTGAGTGAAATGCTGTCATCTGTTTGAAGTGTCCATGAGTGTGTGTATATCGCTGTTGGAAAATAATCAATAAAAGAAACAACACTCAGATATGACTACGTCATGTGTGTGTGTGTGTGTGTGTGTGTGTGTGTGTGTGTGTGTGTGTGTGTGTGTGTGTGTGTGTGTGTGTGTGTGTGTGTGTGTGTGTGTGTGAGCAAAAGCACTCCTGAGACTGCTGCAAATGCAACATCAATAAACCCTAGAGGAGAATCTATTTTCTCTCAGAAGACACTCAGAATGCTGAAGAAGATTGGAGCCCAAACCTCTGCTGAATGAGTTATGACCCTCCTGTCTCACCGTACACACACACTGAACATCTGCACACACACTGTACACACACTGAACATCTACACACACACCGTACACACACTGAACATCTAAATCTGATCTGATGATTTCTTTACTGTCAATAACTGTCATTGATCATGTGCTTCCTTTCTGCTCGTATTTCAGAAATCACATTTTAAGCTCTTTTTGAAGACTTGCACAAATAAAATCTATACTGTATGAATGAGGCTTACAGGATTAAACCGTAAAATGACTGTAAAAACCACATTTTAAAAACTTTACAGTTTACCGGTAAATACAGTTTCTTTACTTAAAAAACACTATCAATAAAGGCTGATGTTTTGAGGAGCGGAGAAGATCGTCTTACACAACAGATTCTCAGATGTGGCATGTATTCAGCTTTTTAATGTGAAATTGACATTTTAATCTTGCAAATACATTTTTTGTGATAGTAATTAATTATTAAAAATGTCTACTTTTATATTTTCATTCAACAAGAACATTAAATTGATCAAAATTGACAGTAAAGACATTTATAATATTACAAAAGATTCTATTTTATTTTGTGTGTGTGTGTGTGTGTGTGTGTGTGTGTGTGTGTGTGTGTGTGTGTGTGTGTGTGTGTGTGTGTGTGTGTGTGTGTGTGTGTGTGTGTGTGTGTGTGTGTGTGTGTGTGTGTTACCGCACCACGTTTGGCAGGACGAGTCTGAGCACATCTTTGATGGTTGTCTGAAGGCTGCTGACATCAACAATGGAGGCCAACTGCAGCAATGCATCCTGGGAAAATAAAACACAGACACACAGATAAATAAAGAGTTTATACCGTCTGCAGCGCATTTGAAAGGTCAAAGGTTAATGAATCCTCTGGAAATATAGCTATGATGAGTTTAACCAGGAGCCTCTGGAAATGTCACACCATTAAGAAAATTAATGTTGTCGTTCTCCACTCCCTCGTTTCCCGCTTTCTCACTTTGATGGTTCTGAAGCTCATCTCTCTAAAGCTGATAGGGGATTTGACCTTTGACCTTCAGCACACTGACCTCGTCAGCACGGCTCATTAGCACATCCACTTAACCCGAGAAATCCATGAAGAGTAGAGCCATTAACCAGTGACGAGCGAGACACAGAACGAGAAACGCTTTTTGCAAATTAGCAATGAACACATCGAGGGATTCAGTGCTGGGAAATAACAAACTTAAATGAACAACTTTACATTCATACGGACATTACTGTTACTTTTCATGTAACAATATTTTCCACAAAACTAAAAAAACACTCAAACGAACTGACTCAAATGAACTGGCTCAGGCAAAAAGACTCAAACAAACTGACCCAAACGAACTGACTCAAATGAACTGGCTCAGACAAACAAGACTCAGACGAACTGACCCAAACAAACTGACCAAACGAACTGACTCAAATGAACTGGCTCAGACAAACAAGACTCAAACAAACTGACCCAAACGAACAGACTCAAACAAACTGACTCAAACAAACTGACCCAAACAAACTGACTCAAATGAACTGGCTCAGACAAACAGCCTCAAACAAACTGACCCAAACGAACTGACTCAAACGAACAGACTCAAACGAACTGACTCAAATGAACTGGCTCAGACAAACAGCCTCAAACAAACTGACCCAAACGAACTGACTCAAACGAACAGACTAAAACGAAAAGACTCAAACAAACTGACTCAAATAAAATGACCCAAACAAACTGACTCAAATGAAATGACACAAACAAACTGTCTCAAATGAAATTACACAAATGAACTGACTAAAAGGAACAGACTAAAACGAAAAAAAATCAAACAAACTGACTCAAATGAAATGACTCAAACAAACTGACTCAAATGAAATTACACAAATGAACTGACTAAAACGAACAGACTAAAACAAAAAAAAATCAAACAAAATGACTCAAATGAAATGACTCAAACACACTGACTCAAATGAACAGACTCAAGCGAAATGACTCAATTGAACAGACTCAAACGAACTGACACAAACAAACTGACTCATAGGAATGTGAATTGAGATCCTCGTGTTCAGTGTTAGATACTGTGATTTACAATATAAAATCAGATATGCAAATATAGATTAGATTATGTATTTGAACAGATATTGCTGCCTGGATTAGTTTGTGTTAGTAGCTTTAGAGTAGTTAACTGCTTTATCAACAGCTTGAGTTTAGTTCAACTAATTTAAATTATGAGCATTATTATTGTTAACTTTAAAACATAAACAAATTATATTTGAAATAAAATAAACACTAACTGAAATAAAATAAATATAAAAAAGAAGGTTATTTCAGCTAGCTGCTATGGCAACATGCATCATTGTTTATAGCTTAACTTGAAGTACACATAACCCAAACTATTACAGTTTTTTTCATTCGCTAACAAGCATTTGTCCAATCAGTTGTCACATTTTCAAAACTCTAAACACAGTTAGCACAGCATCGGTCTTTTGTGACCATACCATTCACACATTTCATGTCGTTTTCACACAATATGCAGTCAGTGAACACATTTCCACAATGCTTACATTTTCTTAACAGACAAGCTATACCTCCCAACAAAATAATGGATTGTTTTTGTAGTATTTACAAATGTTAACACACACCATCCCACAATAGCAAAAACAATATTCCAAACCTTAGATACAGTATAAAAACTTCTTGTTCTGCAATGATATCAGTTCAAAAACAATATATTTATATATTTCAGCTGAAAATAAACAAACAATTGAATTATTGACACACAGCGGATTTATGTTGGGTAAACTGGGCCAACCACAACTGATTCCAGTCTGGCTCAGTCTCAGTGGCAGGGGTTATTTTTTCTATTACATTGACACTTATACAGTAAAAGGAGGACTTTGAGGAGCGATGTTTTTGGAAACAGAAACAGAAAAAGACAAACACTGTAATGTATAGATGAGGAAGAGTAAGAGCAAGGGGTCCAGGGAGAAGAGCAGGCCCAGTGAGAGATGCAGTGAGAGATCCAGTGAGAGATCCAGTGAGAGATGCAGTGAGAGTGCAGTGAGAGATCCAGTGAGAGATCAGTGAAGATCCAGTGAGAGATCAGGAGGTGAGAGATGCCCGTGAGAGATGCAGTGAGAGATGCAGAGAGCAGTGGAGGAGAGCAGTGAGAGAGATGCAGTGAGAGATGCAGTGAGAGATGCAGTGAAGCGGAGCAGTGAGAGATGCAGTGAGAGATGCAGTAAGAGATGCAGGAGCAGTGAGAAGATGGAGTGCAGAGATAGGGGAGTGAGAGATGCAGGAGCATGGAATGCAGTGAGAGATGCAGTGAGAGATGCAGGAGCAGTGAGAGATGCAGTGAGAGATGCAGTGAGAGATGGCAGTGAGAGATGCAGTAAGTGTAAGAGATGCAGGAGCAGTGAGAGATGCAGTGAGAGGTGCAGGAGCAGTGAGAGATGCAAGTGAGGAGATGACAGGAAGGGGAGCAGTGTGAGAGCATGAGTGCAGTGATGAGAATGGACAGTGAGAGATGCAAGTGAGAGTCAGTGAGAGATGCAGTGAGAGATGCAGTGCAGTGGATGAGAGGTGCAGTGAGAGGTGAGTAGTGTATGAGGTGCAATACCAAGCGGTTTTATCCCAGGTGCATCGCCTTGGATAATACCAGATGTGATGTTGATGAAAACATGTGGCCTAACCCTGAAAATCACAGAGATTAGATACAGTAATTTTGTGCTTTTTTTAGTCCCCCCCCCCCCCCCTTTTATCTGGGCTTTTTGCTGTTGCTTTTTTGTTCAGAATGCTCTTGTGTGTTTCATGGATATTTTGTTCATTGTAAGCAATACTGTAAAAAAATTCTGTTCTATCATACCATTGTAAGCAATACTGTAAAAAAATTCTGTTCTATCATACCGAGTTTCTACTGCACCTCCTGTAGTAAACAGTAAAGGAGGTGAGATTGCTTTTGTTTTAAAAGATTGCTTTTGAATGTGAACATTACTGTACATGTGGACATACAATTCCCAACCAAGAAATTTAGTGTAAAAAACCGTGGATTGCATGTTTTGCATGCAAATACCTATAAAACCGAAACATTTTTTTTTTCAGTTTTTTTCAGAAATCAGTTTTTGTAATGTCAACAATAGCCAGTATTTTGAAACCTGGTGTACTTTGATTGACTGCATGTACTTTGTGAAGTGAAAACAAGTGTTATTCTTTGACAGAATAATTTCATTTTGAGTCAGATTTCCAGTGTTTTGGTAAAGTTAGTGTGTGCAGAGAAAGATGTGTTCTGTTTTGAAATGAAGAGTTAGTATATATTTAACAAAATGTGTTTTTGAGAAGAAAATTATCCATTTGGCCAATTGTGTTTTATATGTGTGAGTCTGTGTTAAGAGTTTAGAAAAAGTATCTGAAGTATGGGTAAGCGCTTGTTAGCAATTGAAAAAAACTGTAAACAAATCAAATTTAACAAAAAGTATTAGTTATATTGTACTACTTCTCCAGAATCTGTTAATCTTAATTAATCATTTACTAATACAGTAATTAATTTAATTTCAACATTTACTAATACATTATTTAAAATCAAATGTTGTATCTGTAAACTCGTGAACTAACATAAACAATCAATGAACAGTTAGATTTTCGCCAACATTTTAAAAGATTAATAAATGCTTTAATATATATGTATATTACTCATCATTAGTTGATGTTAACAAATGAAACCTTATTGTAAAGTGTCACCAAAATATTATAATAATAATACAGACACAAAAATTGTACAAACAGAAAACAGAAAATAGAGAAAAAATCGTATTAAAACTATAAAAAACTATAATCAATGACACTAAAATATGAGTTTCACAGCTGGATGGATGGATGGAACAAACTTTAAACTCATCTCTCCATCTCTGAACTGATGAAAGGAAAACTGCACTCAACCAATTAGTGTGAGTGCATGTGCGTGTCTGTGTGTGTGTGTGTGTGTTGTGTGTGTGTGTGTGTGTGTGTGTGTGTGTGTGTGTGTGTGGTGGGGTGTGTGTGTGTGTGTGTGTGTGTGTGTGTGTGTGTGTGTGTGTGTGTGTGTGTGTGTGTGTTTGTGTGTGTGTGTTGGCTTTACTACAGCTGGTTTTTAAAGATAATTACAAATAATAATCACAAATTATGTTTAGATTTCTCCCAAAAAGGAGAGGGAGAAAAAAAGAAAATGAGTTTAAACTCAGCATCAAAATCTCAATTAATAGGATAAAAAACATGTTTGGAAGAATAGGTGAAGAAGCTCTCTCTCTCTCTCTCTCTCTCTCTCTCTCTCTCTCTCTCTCTCTCTCTCTCTCTCTCTCTCTCTCTCTCTCTCTCTCTCTCTCTCTCTCTCCTCTCTCTCTCTCTCTCTCTCTCTCTCTCTCTCTCTCTCTCTCTCTCTCTCTTCAATTGAATTCAATTCAAAATGCTTCAGAAACATGAACATTTAGTGAAGTCTATGTACAGAAAATAATAATAATAATAAAACTAAATAAAAAATACAATATTATATATATATATATATATATATATATATATATATATATATATATATATATATATATATATATATATATATATATATATATATATATATATATATTCATGGCTAGATATAGAACAAATAAATAAAATAATAATAACATATTCATAATAAAAAAATAGGGAATAATAATAAATTAAAAAATATATAATAAAGAAATCACCAATCACAAATCATCTCTCTCTCTCTCTCTCTCTCTCTCTCTCTCTCTCTCTCTCTCTCTCTCTCTTTTCTCTCTCTCTCTCTCAAAACTTACAGTTTTATTCATATCTATATTCTGAAGGATTTTACTGAGGGGTTTGTACATAACATCATTCACCTGATTTTTATAACATTTTATTCCTAAAAACATGGTAAAATATATATTTTTTTCTGTCTATTGACAGTATTTTCAGATTTTTAGAGTGCTAAAAAGAGATATCCAAAATCCCCTCAGTAAAAACCTTTATCTCTAATATGTCAACAAAATAAAACAAGAATTTTTAACTTGACTTTATCCAATGTTCAGATTTATCTTCAGGAAACATATGCAAAATAGTGTATATTTAGTTAGATAATGCCTCATTTGCAGTTTTTAAACTGAACAATTTTAAGAAAACAACTAAAAACATTTTGTAAAACTTCATGGTATCAATAAAGTTTTTTACCCTATTCATCTGTCGTGTCTTGTATTGAGTGCGTATCCTAAAAATGAAGAGTGTTTATACTGAAATATCCTCTAGAATAAAACCCATTTTGTCGGTTTAATCCAGCGTCTGATGGTCTAAATAAGTTTTCTCTTCTCCAGAATCAGGAAAAATCTCTCGGCAGCAGAGCATGATGGGAGTTTAAGACGACACTGATCTCAGTGTGTGGTCTCAGAGCTTTATTACCCACAAGTCCCCTGGGCCCGAGGTCAAGTTGTGTTATTTTACCATTTCAAATTAACCAAAAGAATAAAACCAGGGGCACAATGAGACCTTTAACATTTAAATACTGCAGTGCTTCATAAATCCTGACGATTAAAATATCAGCTAGAGAGACATAGAGAAGTCCAGCACTTTAGAAACATGTCAATATAATGCAAGTGTCCATGATGTGTTCAAATGCCTTATAATATACTTATTATATATAGTTGTATAGTCTTGTATTATATTATATTATATATATTATATTATATTATATTATTTATATTATATTATTATATTATATTTATATATTATACACCTTAATTATAAATAGAATATTAGAGTATTTGAATATTATAATACTTCATATATTATTTATAGTTTCACCTAAATTTTATATGCAATGTGAAATAAAACAGAAGGTCCTGGATGCAATATATCAGAGAATTAATATCTTTAAAATGCAATTTTTAAGAAAGAAAAATACATTTTTACTACACCTGTTTGAAATGCTTATTGTGCATAATGGGAATTAATAAATTATGAAACTGAATTCCAATTTCCACATACATGATAAAATGTATGTACATTAAATTAGCATAGATATTACGCTCATGCATCAAACTGTGAATGTTTCTGCCTGAACGACAAAACACGATGAGTTACTGTTCAAACGTTTGCAATTAACTTTAAAAACAAAAAGAGAATTTTCTCTTGTGTAGATTCTGCTGAGATGATGTTTGTGAACTGGTTCGAGCTTGTCTGATTGGTCTGATTAATTTGAGCATATTAAACATGCTCCGTGACTCACGGATGATAAATGAACACGAGCAGTGAATCAGACCGATGGAAGATGAAGGTCACCGTCAGGATTTACTGTCAGTCTCTGGGATCTGGCTTTGGTCGGAGGTTTTCACTTCTTATTTTTCTATTTCTGAAGCACAACATGAGAGATGTGAGAAACATCGGCTCTCGTTCATTCTGCTTTGCTGGTCTCATTTTTAACTCTCTTTCTTAGCGAGCACTTTGTCAATGAGACGTAATTAAAACATGATTCACACTAAATTTAATATGAAACTCATAAGATACTGAAAGCCCGAGGGATATAATAATTAAATTTAAAATGAATGCTTTTAATAGACAATGCACTTATTATTATTCTACATATATAGGCTAATTGTCATACGAAATGTATAAATACATGTTAAACAAATCGTACAAAATGAAAGCTAAAAATGTATAAACAAAATGTAAAAAACGTTAATATTATACTATATGCAATTTAGAAGTAGTACCATTTTTCGTTTCTTCCATTTTAACCTAGAAGATTTTTTTATAATTGTTTATTTTTGTATTGCTAATTGTACAACACGGGACAGGGAACAACCAAAAACATAACACAAAACCATTAGTAATACAATACTGAAAATAAATATGAATATACAATCTAACTATAAAATATTGTATTATTATACTATAACAATATAAATATGTAAAATAAATATTAAATAAACAGTACAATGCTACATCTCAAAACAAATAAACAACATATAAAATTAGAAGGCTAATTATATATCAAATGTATAAATAAATATTAAAATATATTAAATATAAAAATTCAAAGAACATTTTTTTTAATATTTTATATAAATAAAACATGTTAAATATTATTTCTAGTGATTAACAGCAAAAGTTCAGGTTAGTTAGTTAGTTAATATGTTTGTATATGAATAATGACCAGTGTGATTTTAGTATAACTGAGATACCATTATAGCGTTTATTCATATTTTGAATTATTTAGTATTTTTATAATTTCCATTTTCATTTCATTTTAGTAAAAGTTTGACTAATTTTGTGTCATTATTATTCAGATATTTGTTATATAGTTTTTTATTCATTTTAATTTTTGTTTTAGTCATTTTAGTACATGAAGTTAAACTAAATGAAATTGAGAAAAAATTCGTATGCAACTAGTTGAAATAAAATAATTACGTTTTTTATTTATATTTTTTGATATTTCAGGTAATATATTTTATGGTTTTAGGTGTATTTAACTATAATAATCCTAATAATGACACATTGTTTAATCTGAAGGAAATTCTGAAGGACACACATGTTATGTACACATAATAGGACTGTTTTCTCAAGCATTTCCATCTACACTAATGTAATGGTTCTGGCTTTAACAGCAAATTTCACCAAGATGGAAAAAAAAAAAAAAACTAGAATAATTTATTTTCACAAGACTCAAGTGGCCATTTAGATGAAGAAGGTCAGAAAACGAAGCTGATCTGAGAACAGCACTCACAATTAAAGGGCGTAGGGTTGCCAGATTCCCCGCTGCAGAAAATCCTTCATAAGAGGAGGATTAACAGTGTTTGCGGAGAGAGAGTGAGGGGGAGTCCGGCAGAGGAGGAGAGAAATAAAGGATGAAACGGACAACAAGATGAAAGGGTGGAAGAGGGAATTGGAAGACACGTGCAAATAAAGCAGTGAGTGGACGATTACGACGGCTGAGATGATGAAAACCAGCAAAGCTGTTTAACATTTGTCTTGCACTTGATGTGTAATGCAGGAGTGTAAATATGAGGAACTCAGTGCCGTGTGTGTGTGTGTGTGTGTGTGTGTGTGTGTGTGTGTGTGTGTGTGTGTGGGGGGGGGGGGGGGGTCCATTATTAAGTTCAGCTGGGTTCATTAACCTTTCTAACTCATTTACATTACAGAAATGTCAAGGGAAAGACAAAACAAGCACAGACAATCACATCACACCTGCGACCACACACAGGACAGTCTGTATTTTCCCTTTATCCTGTAAAATGACCAAGCAAAAAGACAAGAACATGGAAATATGCTTGTGTGTAATTGCTCAGTGAAAACATAAAATGATTTTCATCAGAATCATATTTCACGTCTATAATCTGTGACTTATAGCTGCTCCAATCATGTGCAACATTTCTCATAAAACACCTGACAACAGCATGTATTTTTATACCCTAACGAACAGAGAAGAATGAGAGAGAGAGAGAGAGAGAGAGAAAGAGAGAGCATGCTAATCACAGTTCCTTGTGCCTACACAACCCACACACTCAGATGAGAATAATACACACACACAAGCACACAGCAAATAAGCCTCGTTTACATGCATTGTACATATTCAATTTTTCAATTTGCAACTGCAAGAGCTTTAGTTTAGTTGTTTAAAAGTTGTTTATTATATTTTAAATCACTAACTTGACACATATATGTTCAGAGGCTGTGATTTTCTCACTGGTTTTATGCATCAGCATTTATTCTGATCTAACGGTGTAGTTTGACTCTGGTTGGTGTTTGTAAGTTGTTCGCTGCGGCCGGTCGGTGTTCAAAGGTTCTGGTTGTTATTCCAACAGCACTGCCTCCCCAGTCGCCATAGAAACACTGGAGACACATGCACTGTAGAATACAGCCAGACCAAACTACAGCCGCACAACAGACATCCTTCACTTACAGCCTGACTACTGACATAAACTACAGTCACACTACTGACGTCATTCACTTACAGCCTGACTACTGACATAAACTACAGTCGCACTACTGACATGATAAACTAGTCGCACTACTGACATGACAAACATTCACACTACTTACATTATAAACTACAGTCGCACTACTGACATGATAAACTACAGTCGCACTACTGACATTATAAACTACAGTCGCACTACTGACATCATTCCTGTACAGCCTGAATACTGACATGTTAAACTACAGTCGCACTACTGACATGATAAACTAGTCGCACTACTGACATGACAAACATTCACACTACTTACATTATAAACTACAGTCGCACTACTGACGTGATAAACTACAGTCGCACTACTGACATTATAAACTACAGTCGCACTACTGACATGATAAACTAGTCGCACTACTGACATGACAAACATTCACACTACTTACATTATAAACTCAGTTGCACTACTAACATGTTAAACTACAGTCGCACTACTGACGTGATAAACTAGTGGCACTACTGACATTATAAACTCAGTCGCACTACTGACATGATAAACTACAGCCACACTACTGAAGGCGTTAACATACACATGGACTTCTGTTGACAATAATAAATGATAAAAATTAGGTAAATATTATTATATTAAATATTATAAATATTATTTCTCTCCTTATTTATTATCTCTTTTCACTCTTCCCCTCATATCTGATATATGTCTCACTACAAGTATCTCAATGTACAATTTGCCAGTGACTTATTGTGTGCCAGACAAATAAAGCTTATACTTGAACTTAAAGTAAACCCACCAGTACTGCACAACAAAGGACATGGAAATCAGAAACTCACTTTGAAACAATAAATAATACCCGTATAAGTAACTGTAATCTATATCCTTTAGTTTGAAGGACACACAGACCGAGATAAAGACTCTAAGCGATGATAAACGCACAAGTACAAAGACAAACTAATATAAAAATTTGAATTAAAGCCAGAGACTTCAACTGAAACCAATTTTGGATTAAAATCAGCAAGAAACAGAGATTAAAAAGCAAAGAAGTATTTCTCCATCTGTCTCTCTTCATCAGAAACATACAATCACACAGAGTACAGTTCAAAAAGATCATACTCACAGAAAGGTCATAGACTGACATGTGCTTTCATTTAAAATGTACATATACACGTGTTTGTGTGCCATCATTTAAAAAAACCGCACAAGACAGAGTTACACTTCCATTACACACTCAAACACACCTGTCTCTCTTCATCTGTCACCCTGTGTCTGATGTTACAAACACTATGTGTGTGAGAGAGAGTCAGTGTGTGTGTTTGCGTGAGTGTGTGTGAGAGAGTCAGTGTGTGTGTGTTTGTGTGTGTGTGTGTGTGTGTGCGTGAGTATGTGTGTGTGTGTGTGAGTGTGTGCATGCGTGCGTGAGTATGTGTGTGTGTGAGTATGCGTGTGTGTGAGTGTGTGTGTGCGTGAGTATGTGTGTGCGTGAGTATGCGTGTGAGTGTGTATGCGTGTGAGTGTGTGCGTGCGTGAGTATGTGTGTGCGTGAGTATGCGTGTGTGTGTGAGTGTGTGCGTGCGTGAGTATGAGTGTGCGTGAGTATGCGTGTGTGTGAATGTGTGCGTGTGTGTGAGTGTGTGCGTGCGTGAGTATGTGTGTGCGTGAGTATGCGTGTGTGTGTGTGTGAGTGTGTGCGTGCGTGAGTATGAGTGTGCGTGAGTATGAGTGTGCGTGTGTGTGTGAGTGTGTGCGTGCGTGAGTATGAGTGTGCGTGAGTATGCGTGTGTGTGAATGTGTGCGTGTGTGTGTGTGTGTGCGTGCGTGAATGTGTGTGTGTGTTTAACTTCAGGTTCATGCGGTGCATAAAAGAAAGAAAAAGAACTAATGAAACCCTCCATAAGTTCGTGTATTTGCACTGGTGAGAAAATAGCGTTTCGAGGCGGGAATGTAATGTG
>CM070825.1:45511134-45516134 GCA_036326025.1 Chrosomus eos
GCAAATATCTCGATGAATACTAGACGGATTCGGGGAGCACCGAGCTCGTTGGGACCATCTAGTCGAGCTGAAAAGAACCATATAAGTTCCATAGTTGTTGGTGGTGTTTTCACGGAGATATTAGCAGAAAACCATCAGGCGCGCTGCAAAATTGCGGACGCCGGTGACGTCACGATCTCAGAAGAAAATCGCTCGTATCTCTGGAACGCAAAGACCCAGAGAGCTCAAATTCGGGGGAGGAGGTCCCAGCGGGACCCTTATCCGAACGCTAGAGTGGCGGGCCTCGGGGATGCCCCTTACCAGATCGCCGTTCGCTGGGACCCCCAATTTCGAACGGCTATAACTCGGGGAGCCGGGCGAGTTGGACCTCGGGGGTGGGCTCGTTCGAAAGGCCCCGTCCAGCATTACGAACGATTAGAGTCTTGGGAATATTGATCAAAGATTGACCGAGATATAAGCCGAAAAACGTGCGCCTTTGACCAGACGTAACTCCCTGACCGTCTACAATAGACTGTATATAAGGAGAGAGGGTCGGGAGCGCGCATGCACGTCACATCCGATGGATTTCGCGGTAAATCCGACCCGGAGACTTCACATATAAATATGAATATTGGCCTTCAGAGGTAATAGCAAAACTCAACAAGTGGATCATTGTAATGTGTGATTACAACCCCTTCACACACAGGCAATAAAAAAAGGATTCAGTTTAGTAGAAAAGTTACATTTAGCACCTTTAATACAATTTTTTTATGTTTTAATGTACTAATAAAACACTGCAACAATATTTATTAAAGTATAATTTTAAACTGCTATAAGAAATAGCATGCATATGGATGAGATATAGATTTGAACAAATAAAAATTACCATTCATGATCTCTAATGCGAACATTAGCCATTAAAGACATAATTGATAACTAATTGGTACAACAAACAAGTGTCTCATGAACTATTTTATATTTTATCATTTATAAATCAGTGTATAATGGATTATGAGAACGCTTCATAGAAATTGTTAGCGAAACTCGATGTCCCGAGTCTGTCTGCACAGAACGAGCCACGATCTCCAGAGGAATATCAACTTTCCCTTTGTGTTTCTCGTGATCAGACGGACGAAGCCAAGCTAAATCACATCTGTTCTCCAGAAAATACAGCAGGAAAAATGCAAGAACATTCTTAAACCAAGATACATTTACTGGAGGCGAAGCAAAATGACTGAAGATATAATGAAAAAAGAACCAAAATGAAGTGAGTTTACACTTAAAACAAGAACAAATATCTGCCAATGGGGTAAAAAAACCTAATTTTTCAGTGCAAAAATCCCTGACTGAAAAAAGAAACCCTGTTGAAAGCGTCTGGCTGTCTGGTGTGATTTACTGCTCTGGATCGGATCGGTTCTGGACTCAAAAAAACATTCGTCTGTCCAAGACTTCCTGTGGAGTTAAACTACATCCTCTCAGACTCTCACATTTACAGGTAAATCCGCATCATTAATATACTTCTGTCTTAATCTGGTATCTGCAGGAATACTGATCAAAAACCAAAGCTTGAGTCTTAAAACTGAACAGAAAAACTAAAAATTGTTTGTCAAGAAGACTAATAACATTTTTGTGATCGGCCCGCCCTTAATCAGAACGCCAGCCAATCAGACACACTCTCTGCCTGTCAATCATTTACAGCCTCTCTGATGATCAATGTATCATAGTTTATAACAACAGGAGGTCATAATGTTATTGAAACAATTTTCACTCAGAAATTCCTTCGAACTTGTTACAATTAACTACCAAGAAATGCTAGTAATGTTTTTATTAAATATGAAAATTGTTTTTACACCCAATTTGTTTTGTGTACACACTATACACATGCACATACAATTATTACAACTTTACTTAGAATAAAACTCCACTACTTACATAAAAAGACACACCTACATAATTCACACACAACACACACACACACACACACACACACACACACACACACACACACACACACACACACACACACACACACACACACACACACACACACACACACACACACACACACACACACACACGGATGCAGCTCCTCTCAGCGTGAGCTCAGTGTTTCCTGTTGATGTCACTGAGCAAACGACTCAAAACAATACGAGAATATCCGCACACGGAGCGTTAGGAAATCCTGTTCAATACGACAACACACACAACACACACACACACACACACACACACACACACACACACACAACGAACCGCTTTACTCTCACTTCTCACATACACAAATATGAATCTCACAATCAATGTCACAGATCTCTCCCCCCCCCCCCCCATAGAAAATAAAATTGGACCCCAGACTTTTAAACGGTAGTGTTTAATGAAACAAATGATTCTTTTGAACTTTCTGTTCTTCAAAGAATCATGAAAATAATGTTTAAATAACTTCATCATATTATAGTGATTTCTGAAGGATCATGTGACACTGAAGACTGGAGTAATGATGATAAATTCAGCTTTGATCACAGGAATAAATTACACTTTACTATATATTCACATAGAAAACAGCTGATTTACATTATAATAATATTTCACAATATTACTGTTGTATCTTTAATGCAGGCTTGTTGAGCAGAAGAGACTTCTTTTAAAAACATGAAATATCTTACCGTTCCAAAACTTTGGACTGGTAGTGTATATTTTAAAGAGTTTCCTAAGAGAACGGCATTCAAATCTGATTCAAAGAAATGAACTACATTAATGCTGTTCTTTAGAACTACATTTCCCATAATCCTTTGCACATGCTGAAAGTTAAAAAGCCTGTAAGAAACAAACAGCGGAAGTTTAATTCTCCTCGTTCACAGGTGTGTGTGTGTGTGTGTGTGTGTGTGTGTGTGTGTGTGTGTGTGTGTGTGTGTGTGTGTGTGTGTGTGTGTGTGTGTGTGTGTGTGTGTGTGTGTGTGTGTGTGTGTGTGTGTGTGTGTGTGTGTGTGTGTGTGTGTGTGTGTGTGTGTGTGTGTGTGTGTGTGTGTGTGTGTGTTGGGGTGTTTACATCAGCAGAGATGATTCCAGATGGCATTTTCCCTCGCTATGTAAATCTTTCTTTCAATATTCAAAGAGAAATGACATTCTATGTAAATAAACTCCTCCATATTCAAGAGATATGACCCTTCGCTCCATAAATATTCCACTCAAAGGACAACAGCCATTCCACATGCAAATACTGGCACATCGAAACACACAGACGGAGACGAACGATCATCAATCTCAGTGATCGTCTAGTGGAGTCTGTGGAGGGATCATTCTTTTACTCGACTGGTGAATGAGACTTTCAACCAATAAGCATTGAAAGATATCATGGTGTGAATATAGTGCCTTTCTAAAACTCAACGTCGCTTTAAAGCTGTAAAAAATCAAGCGGAAGAACATAAGGGAGCAACATCAGGGGGGAAATCATCAAGGACAAACTTCAGGAAAAATCTCGAGTCACTGAAAGGCTGTGACACAAAACTACCAAACTATAGAAGCTCGAGTCCCACGAGGAACATGAAAGTTGCAATGATTTATCTCACTATTCAGACTTTTTGTATGTATGTGTGTATGTGTGTTGTGTGTGTGTGGTGTTGTGTGGTGTGTGATGGGGCATGTAGTGTGTGTGTGTGTGTGTGTGTGTGTGTGCATGTGTGTGTGCGTGTGTGTGTGTGTGGTGGTGTGTGTGTGTGTGTGTGTGTTGTGTGCATGTTGTGTGTGTGTGTGTGTGTGTGTGTGTGTGTGTGTGTGTGTGTGTGTGTGTGTGTGTGCTGTGTGTGTGTGTGTGTGTGTGTGTGTGTGGTGTGTGTGTGTGTGTGTGTGTGGTGTGTGTGTGTATGTGTGCATGTGTGTGTGTGTGTGTGTATGTGTTGTGTGTGTGTGTGTGTGTGTGTGTGTTGTGTGTGTGTGTGTGTGCGTGCGTGCGTGCGTGCGTGCGTGTGTGTGTGTGTGTGTGTGTGTGTGTGTGTGTGTGTGTGTGTTGTGTGTGTGTGTGTGTGTGTGTGTGTGTGTGTGTGTGTGTGTGTGTGTGTGTGTGTGTGTGTGTGTGTGTGTGTGTGTGTGTGTGTGTGTGTGTGTGTGTGTGTGCGTACCTGTAACTCTTATTTTGATATTCCGTTTTGTTTCCTTTTGTTCCTGTTTCTCTGCTATGTTCAGTTTCAGTTTCCTAGGTTACCGATTATGTCCTCATTTGTTTCTATGGTTAATTATTATTTGCACATGTGTTTCATTGTGTTCACCTTATATTTACATTTAAAAAATACTTGGTTGTTTCAACCCAAATTTGGGTAAAATATGGACAAACCAAAATGTTGGGTTAAAAATTTCATTTCAACGGTTGGGTTTGTCAATTTGTAACCCAAATTTATTTTTGGAGTGTATACCCCCTATTATGTTCAGTCGCTTGTCGTTCTAATTTATGATTTATATAGATAAATATTTCTCTGATGTTGTTCTTGTGAGTATTTCACATCATTAATAAATTCTATTTGTATCTTATTTTTCTTCGTGCTGACGACAATTACAGAAAGATATATAAACAAATCACAGTAATACCACAGTATAATGAATTTAATATAATGGCACATCGGAGTTGTTAATACAGCTGGGGGGGGGGGGGGGGGGGGGGGGGGTTAGGGTTTGAAAAATGAAAAACTTAAAAATAAAAATAAGTTCAAGAATTAAAAATCATTAAAAATATAGTACTAAGTAATATATAAATTACTAGAATTACTGTATGTATATATATATATATCACATATATCGCTCCTCAGCGTGTCGTGTGGCGTCGAGCTGCAGCGCGGGTTGTCACGGTAAATCAGCGCTCGCTCTGGGTTGTAGGTGTGCAGTCCCCTTGTATATTCTCCATTGTAACCCATACCCCCCGTTGGCCACCAGCAGAGGTCTACTTCAGTAGAATAGCTTGGATGATCTGAGAGCTGAGGGCTTCTCCTTCAGGGAATTAACCCCCTAGGGGCCCTCTCTCTCTAGCGCATCAC
>CM070825.1:45521134-45556134 GCA_036326025.1 Chrosomus eos
ATTTGCGTCCACTGGAATAAACAGCCGGCGATTTACGACTGTCACTAACGTTACAACTTTTATAATGTCAAGTGGGCAAACATTTCAAAGAAAACAAAGCATTTTGTTGATCATCGGATGCCAGGCGAATGAGAAAATACTCTTGAATACCTTTAAAACAACAGAAGGGGCGCATTGTTAGGGGCAGTAACGTTAGTAACATTACTGTTATGTCTGTTGTTAAAGTCCCTGTAAAGGCAATTTCAAAAAAAAATTCTAAACACATTATAAATGTTAGAAATGTATCACTAAAACATATTACAAAGACTGTGAACTGTGAAGTACTGAATTGTGGAGTTAGACCGTTAAACAGTTTTTCACCGTTGCTATTTTCCGGATTTTCTGGGCGGGGCTAAAAGGGGGCTCGATGACGCACTGGAGCCCCTGAGCTCCTGGACACGCCCCTACTTGATGACGCACTGGAGCCCCTCGAGCTGCTGGACTACTATTAGTAACAGCCTACAGATTGCTAGCTAGCTATGCCTTCGTCACAGAAATGCGTACTACCTGGATGCGATTACCGGATCACGTACAAAACAGATCGGTGTCCTTATTTAAATTTCCGAAAAAACGATTACATCAAGAAGAAGTGGATTAATTTTGTGAAGAGCCACCTTGATGGAGAGAGCTGAGGATCACCGCCAAAACCCACCTCTGTAAGTGATCATTTTACACGGAATAGTTTTATAAACTTTCGTCGGAGACAACTGGGAATCACGATAATCCGCTGTTACTGGTGAATGGGGCCGAACCGACTCCCGCCTCGGCATTGATCCTCCCGTCGCGCCGACAACTGGTGCCATCATCGGCAGTGCGTGCCCACCGTGCGAGCATCCATTCCGGCTGTAGAGTTGACTGTGGCGACGGCAGCTTTCCCGCGAGTGGGCGTGGTTTCAGCGCAGCCAGCGGACACGCCCCCAGCGTTTGAGAGCAGAGATTACTGCTCATTTTTTCAAGATTTTGATAGCTTATTTCATGTACTTGCTGGCTTTTTTTATCATTCAAATTTGGCTGGGTGACTAATAACACATTTTTCTGTGGTGTGACAAACTCAGAACACATACTTAATTTTGACTTTACAGGGACTTTAATGTTTGATTTGCTTGACTGTGATTAACATGCTATGGTCATTAAATGGCTTTCCTGAGCTAAATGTAACGTTATGTGACATAATTGTTCTCCTGCTGTTATATTGACCTCTTTCCATGGTTTAAAAACACTAATTGGTCGATATTATGTATACTTTATAGCTGTACCTTACCCTTGCCTTTTGCAGTGTGAAAATGAGATAAATAATGGACACAAATGAAAAACATGAATTTGTTTATTTGATGTCATTCATTTATTTATTGTTGCCAAATGGACAGATCTTTTTATAGTTTCCTCGTTAGCTAACGTTAGCCTAGCTAGCTTGCCAAGCTATTTTCATAAATAATCTGTAAGATCGTTTGTACCTTCATCTGTGACTGGAGGCCACTGGCTAACATCATCAACCCAACAAGTCATTCTGCCTGGCTGTAGCTGTCATCGAGGGTGCGTTATCACGCAGGTTTGTTTACATAGCAGCTACCGGTAACAGCTCAGTAATGGCGTCGCCACAAGATGGCAGCCTACACAGAACGCTCGTCGGATTCGTCTATAGTCCCAGGTCAATCTCTGCCTAGGAGATCGCATAGTCTTAATCTGCATTGCTATTTGTACTTGCCGTGAATAAGCAGGCCACAAGAATTTGATTTGGTTTTTTTGTGTGTTTTTATCACTTTTACTCACGACATGCTAGATGGCAACAAAGGATTCCATTCATTATGCTAAGCTAAGCTAGCGGCGGCGCTGCCAGACTAAAACAATGCATATATATATATACTACTGAGACAAAAATGCGTTCTCGCACCTATCTAAATGTAGAGGAGATGGTGAATAAGCCATTTCAAAAAACGGTGTTCCTTTAAACTAAACCATCTAGAGTATAAAATAAACACACACACACACACACACACACACACACACCACACACACACACACACACACACACACACACACACACACACACACACACACACACACACACACACACACACACACACACACACACAAACTCACAGAGGCAGAGTGAGATCGAAGGATAAGTTAGACACTGTTTACAAGTTAGTTGAGCCAGAAAACTCAACATTTACAAAAAAACAGTAAAATCTGTTTTGGGCCCCGAAAGTGCAAAAATACAATTATACGTAAGGAAAACAACAGCCGCTTATGGCTTGGGCCGTAATGATTACGTTATTTATTTATGCTCTTCTGTGTTGGAAACATAAGATACAGAGTTCAGTACAGCAATATTCATTCAAAAGCTGCTTTTTAATCATTTTAATTGTGAAATTCCTGCACAAATGAACTGAAGTGCAGTAGTGTGGGAGAAGAGCATTACGTCTCTATGAAAGCAGTCAGGGTTTTCATGTCAGAAGTCTAATCCTCACGCACTACAAACAACTATTAGAAAATTACTCCTCTGGATTTCTTACGTGGCCATCATATTTTTGCATGTGGAAACATCCTTCTTGTTTTCTGTTATTAAATCATGGATTATGTAGCAGTCTGCAAGTTTCTCTCACATATGGCATGTTAGTTCACAGACGGCAGCTCAGAAATTACACCACACACACAACACACACACACACACACACACACACACACACACACACACACACACACACACACACACACACACACTATCCGTCCCCTCTGAGGGGCCAAAGCTGCCGTCTCTACGGTAACGATGTGGTTATACGGTTGTCACGACGACAGCAGCGCCGATGCCATGAGTCATGAGGCGAGAAAACGTAAAAACGCTGAGAGAAAAAGGAGTGAAGAGCCGGCTAATCTGGACGGCAGGATAAAAGCATTCTGTTTATCACACTCCAAATGTGAGTCGAAGCATCCGGAGAACGTGACATTTTCACCGGTGCTTTAGTTTGCCAGTCAAGAGCTCTTCAAAGAAAACACAGCGTCCTCCATTAACACCCGGCGGATAAAACCCGCGGCGTTAACGCTGTTTATTTCACATCTTAACATAAAAACACAGGAGAGAAAGAGAGCGATTGAGCTCTGTAATTCATCAGGTCAAAATACCTGAGGAACAAACACAATAGAGGAAGAAAAACACAAGACTGGCTCAATGAAAGAAAGATAGAGAGAGAGAGAGAGAGAGAGAGAGAGAGAGAGAGAGAGAGAGAGAGAGAGAGAGAGAGAGAGAGAGAGAGAGAGAGAGAGAAGAGAGAGAAAGAAAGAAGAGAAAAAGAAAGAAAGAAAGAAAGAAAGAAAAGAAAGAAAGAAAGAAGAAAGAAAGACAGAGAAGAGTGTTCAGAGATGGCTCTCAAGTCCTGCTGAAGATCAAGACCAGGTGACTGGATTCATTACCCATAATCCGGTACATCAGGACCCAGTGATGAGCTGCCCATAAACCGCTCGGGGGGAAACACCACGTGCTGACCTGCATCTGACCATCATCAGCACAGGCAGTGTGTGTGTGTGTGTGTGTGTGTGTGTGTGTGTGTGTGTGTGTGTGTGTGTGTGTGTGTGTGTGTGTGTGTGTGTCTCGATCCCACAGCTGCTATTGGGTGCTAAGAGCTGCAAAGTGCTACAAGAGCCGTTGCCAGGGGGTTGCTAGGGTCAAAAGATTTCAACTTCAAGGTATTCTGATATTCTGGCACTAGTGTTTTAGTCTCAGTATTTATTTGAAATATTTATTTTTTATTTTATTTATTTATTTATTTATTTATTCGGGACAGTGCACATTAATGGACAATCTAACATTTCAGTATAGACTGTAAATGAGCCAGGTTATAACATAAATGCTAATTTTCACCCGTAGTCCCGAGGCAGGAAGACAACAACATATAAAATAGTGCAACAGTAAAAAATGACAATATATACAATATCAAGCAAAAAAAAACATTAGCACACATTCAGGCAGTATACATTGTATCAATAAAATTATTCAAGATGAGGACATAATTGGGAACTTTTTAAAAGCTGTTTAAGGTGCTTTTTAAATGTGCAGTAAGTGGGACATTCTCTAATGTTTGTTGGGATGCTGTTCCAAAAATGACCTCCTCTGACAGACAGAACAGTTTGTCCAAAGGTGGTTTTTCTATGCGCAATCTCTATATCACCTCTGAATGAAGCTCTGGTACAACAACCTCTGTCAGACCTTGGTTTAATGTATGTAGAAAGTGGACGTGGAGCCAGTCCATGCAAAACTTTAAATTAAACAGCTATTTTTAAAATGAATAAAATTTTCAAAACTGAGCATATTATATTTTGCTAAAATATTACACTGATGGTATGATAGAGGTTTTTGATCAAGTATTTTTATAGATTTTTTGAATAACATTTCTATGGGTTTTAAAATTGTATTTCCAGTGAGTGACCAGGTTGTGATGCAGTAATCTATATGTGAAAATATCATTGAGTGTAGGAACATTTTAGCAGAAGTAATAGTCATTGATGGTCTGATTTGTTTAAAGTTATGTAAGTTTAATTTAATTCTGTTCGCTGTAAGTTTGATGTGTTTTTTAAAAGAAAGTGTTGGGTCCAGTGTGACCCCGAGGTACTTAAACTCCTCTACAAGGTCAAGTTCCACTTCCCCCAGGAACACATTGGACCGCTCCAGTTTTATGTTTTTTTTTGTGAAAATCATGGCAACAGTTTTCTTTTTGTTCAGTAGAAGGCAAGATTTAAGCAGCCAATGCTGTATATTCTCCAGTGCTGATGTAAGGATGGATGATGCTTCATGTGTGCTTTTAGCAGGTGTAAAAATAACCGCATCATCAGCATACATTTGAAAATTGACTTTTTGACAAACGTTTGCCAGATCATTTATATAAATAGAGAACAATACTGGTCCCAAAGTAGAACCTTGTGGAACCCCTGCTGAACATTCAAGGTAAGACGACTTAGCGTCACCAACACTCACAGATTGTCTTCTGTTGGACAAGTAAGATTGAAACCAATCTAGCGCATCTTCTGAAAAGTTGAAGTGAGTTAGTTTAGACAGAAGGGCTCGATGATCTACAGTATCGAACGCCTTCTTTAAATCCAAAAAGACTGCACCAACACAGGTGGTTTTATCAAGCAAGGATTTTACTGTTTCCACAAAGACACAGTTTGCCGTCTCTGTGGAATGGTGCTGGCGGAACCCAAATTGCATGGGATGCAGGAGAGAAAGGCCGTGGCTGAGGTGTGTATTCAGCAGCTTGGCGATCCACTTTTCTGCAACCTTAGATACAACAGGGAGGATGCTGATGGGCGATAATTTGAAATGTTTGTTTTGTCTCCTGATTTAAAAATTGGTGAGACTATAGCCACCTTCCATCCTGATGGAACTACTGCCATTTTAATTGATAAATTTATCAAATGTGTTATCGGGCATACCAGCGCGTCTTTGTGAATTTTTAAAAAATGTGTGTCAAGGCCGTACACATCTTTGGCTTTTGAGGATTTCATAGACTTAATTATGTTAGCCACTTCCAGATCCGTTATTTGCTCTAACTTAAAAACCGGCTGTCCAGGATTAATAGGCTTACGAGATATCTCTGAGGAACTAAACATTTGTGTTATTTCATTGACAGAATTAAAAAAGAAATTATTAAATTCAGTTGCTAATTCTTTTGGATTATTTATCAGCTCGTTGTTAACTTTTATTTCCAATCTATCATTGTCCATTTTTTTTTGCTTTCCAATCAGTTTATTAATATTTTGCCATATTAGTTTGCCATTTCCATTTGCACTTGTAATGACATCCAAGAAGAAATCTGCCTTGGCCTTACGTAAGGTATGAGTTGTTTTATTTCTCACGTAAGTAAATCTTTGCCTATCAATGGTAAGACCAGATTTTAAAAACACTCTGAGTAAGATGTCTCTTTCCTTCATGAGTATTTTGCATTGATTATTCAGCCAGGGTAGATGATTTCCCCTTTTTTTACTTTTTATTTTTTTTATAAAAGGTTCCATAACATCTGTAATTTTAGTGTTAAATATCTTGAAATTGGTTTCAATGTCATTATCAGAAAACAATTCAGACCAATTTACTTCATTTAGAGTAATATCAAGATTTTGATGTAGATGTTTTGGGATAAAATTGTAATGGTTATTAAATGTAGATGATTTAAATCGCTTTTTACTTAATTTTCGGGAGACAAATACAATATTATGATCAGAAAGCCCTGTAATGAGATTGTATGTTTTACCAATCCTCTCAACATGATTTGTGAATAACAGATCTATTAAAGTTTCAGAGTGGTTTGTTATCCTGGTTGGTGTTTTTATCATTTGTGTTAAATTAAAATAGTCAGTAATATGTTTAAGAGTTGTTCGTTCCCTCTTTACATTCCAGTTAATATTAAAATCACCCATTAAAATAATTTCCTTGGTTTTATCACAGTGATTAAGAAGAAGTTTAAGTTGTTCATAAAAATCATTTTTTGCAGTGGGCTTTCTATATATACACACTATAACAAAAGACATTGTTGCAGAAAGTGTTATGTCAACACCTACACATTCCAACGCAATTTCAGTTGGCCATTCAATCATTGTGCACTTCAGAGTATTTCTAACATACATTATTACTCCCCCACCCCTCCCATTATTTCTATCCTTTCTAAATTCATTATACCCAGGCATATTTACGACCGCCTCAGGGGAAGAATGGGTTAACCACGTCTCTGAAAGTCCTAAAAAGTCAATATTGGAACTGCACAGCAGATGTTCTAGTTGTTCACGTTTTGGTTTCATGCTGCGTATATTTAAGTGTCCGCCAAATAGTCCCTTTACTTTTGATAACGGATCCCAAACTACCCTTGCCTGATTTAATGTGCGAAATATTCTGTTGGTATATAATGCTGCGTTCCAGGCAGGTTTTTGAGCATGTAAATCACGAATTCAAACCACGACTCACGACTTTAGCGTTCCAGGCCAGTCACGCCAAACTACCTGAGCGCAATATACATACTTATTGTTTCAGACACATAACAGTGTAATACATAATCGTGTGTGTATTATTATCATTAGTATTATATTATTATTAATTTGACTGCAACGTTATATTGTCCTAAAGTGTATTCTCACCGTGTGCCGCCTGCAGAAATGGTTTTGCGGGCTGTGTGACGCCAGAACTCGTAACTGGGAGTACATGGATCTAGTACGAGATCACGGGTGGGAAGTCACGGGTTTGACTGCCGTTCCAGTGCACTTTCACGGGTATAAGGCTGGGAAAACGTCTCGGGTTACGACTGTAACCCTTGTTCCCCGAGAAGGGGAACGAGACTGCGTCATCGTTATGACACTTTGGGGAATGCCCCAGCGTAGCGCATCTGAAGAAATGAATGAAATCTGTCCAATCCTGATTGGTGTTGCGTCACGACGTAGTAGATGACGGCATACCCGGAAGATACAAAGGGACGCCGGCACGAACACAAATCAGCTCATTTGCGATGAAGCAAGCGCTCTGCCCGTGATAGGTGTGGCGACGAGACGCAGTCTCGTTCCCCTTCTCGGGGAACAAGGGTTACAGTCGTAACCCGAGACGTTCCCCATCGAGGGGAACTCAACTGCGTCATCGTTATGACACTTTGGGGAACGAAATACCCACTATGCCACACCGTAATCACGACCGCCCTAGTGTGAAGCTGGAAGACCAGGCACACTTAGGAGGCGAGCACTCTGGCGCCAGGCGTCACGGGGAGTTGCAGACTGTAAAAACGGATGAAGGTGTGCGGGGTGGCCCACCCGGCCGCCTCGCAGATCTCCTGAAGCGAGACGCCAGAAAGGAGGGCCACCGAGGAGGCCATGCTCCTGGTGGAATGCGCCCTCACGGCCATAGGTGAAGGCAAATTGCGCACCTGATAAGCCGTGGCTATAGCCCGGACAATCCAATTGCTGATTGTCTGTTTAGATGCAGGCAGCCCCTTCTTGGGTGAACCAAAGCACACCAACAACTGGTCTGACTTCCTCCACTGAGAAGACTTCTCCAAGTAAACCCTTAGGGCTCTGACTGGGCAGAGCAGGTGAAGTCTCCCCTCTTCCGCCGTCCCATGAGGTGGAGGATGGAAGGCCTGAAGAACCACTGACCGTGCCGCACTAGACGGCACCTTGGGCACATAGCCCGGTCTAGGATGCAAGATGGCCTTGACTCCGCCAGGGGCAAACTCCAGGCAAGTTGGCGATATAGCCAAGGCCTGGAGATCCCCCACTCTCCTCAGAGAAGTGATGGCAAGGAGAAAAGCCACCTTGAAGGTCAGGTTCTTTGCCTCAGCCGACTCCAGTGGTTCAAAGGGGGCCTCAGCCAACCCTTCAAGAACCACCGCCAGGTCCCAGGTTGGAACTCTGGAGTGAGACGCAGGCCTAATCCTCCGAGCCCCACGGAGGAAACGTACAACCATAAGGTGTCTTCCCAAAGGCCCAGCACCTATAGGTGAGTGGAAAGCCGCAATGGCAGCCACATACACCTTAAGTGTGGATGGGGAAAGACCGGCGGAGAAACGATCTTGGAGGAACTCCAGCACTGAAGCCACTGGGCAGTTAACTGGGTCCACCTCACGCTCTCTACACCAAGTGGAAAACACATTCCACTTCAGGCTGTACAGTCTCCTGGTGGAAGGAGCCCTGGAGCTGAGTAGGGTCTCGACAACACCTGCTGACAGGCCAGCCTCTAAGTACCGGGCCCCCTCAGGGGCCAGACCCAGAGATTCCACAGCTCTGGCCGGGGGTGAAATATTGTGCCCCCTGCCTGAGACAGCAGATCCCTCCTCAGAGGGACCTGCCACGGGAGGCCGTCTAGCAGTGTTACAATGTCCGAGAACCATATCCGGGCCGGCCAGTGGGGTGCTACTAGAAGTAGGCTGATCCCCTCCCGGCGGACCCGCTCCAAGACTCCCGGGAGCAGAGCGATCGGGGGAAATGCGTACAGCCGCAGCCTCGGCCACGTCTGCGTCATAGCATCCAGCCCCAATGGGGCTGGATACCTGAGAGAGAACCACAGTGGACAGTGGGACGTCTCTTGAGACGCGAACAGATCCACTTCCACTGGGCCGAATCTCACGCACATGGCCTCCACCACCTCGGGGTGAAGTCGCCACTCCCCGGGCCTCAGCCCCTGCCTCGACAGGACATCTGCCCCTTGATTTTGACCCCCGGGGACATACATCGCTCTGAGAGACGACAGTTTCCCCTGGGACCACAGAAGGATCTGGTGTGCCAGTCTGCATAGAGGGCGCGACCTCAGACCCCCCTGGTGATTCAGATACGCGACTACCGACATACTGTCCGAACGTACCAGGACATGGTGGCCACGGAGGTCCGGGAAAAAACTCCTCAGAGCTTTGTAGACCGCCAGCATTTCCAGGCAATTGATGTGCCAGGAAGAATGCCGGGTCTCCCACAGACCTCTCGCAAAGCGGCCGTCCATGACCGAGCCCCAGCCAGTGAGGGAGGCATCTGTTGAAACGGTTTTCCGGCAACATGATGCCCCTAGCACCGGTCCTTGGGACAGGAACCAAGGTTTCCTCCATATGACGAGAGAACGAAGGCATCTGCGCGTTACCCTGATCATACGGAACGGATCTCCCCTCTGGGAAAACCCCTTGGCTCTCAACCACCACTGTAGGGGTCTCATGTGTAGCAGGCCAAAAGGTATGACACTGGACGCTGCTGCCATGAGCCCCAGCAGTCTCTGAAACTGCTTCACAGTGAGGTTGTGGCCTAGCTTTACTCTGGAGACCATCGCCCGTATGGATTCCATGCGTGCGGGAGACATATGTGCCCGCATCGTCGTGGAGTCCATATAACCCCCAGGTATATAGTCCTCTGGGAGGGCGTCAACACACTCTTCTTTGTGTTGAGTCTCAGCCCCAGGCACCTGATGTGAGCCAGAACGACATCTCGATGCCAAACTGCCATTTCGTACGAGCTGGCTAATATTAGCCAGTCGTCGATGTAATTGAGTACACGGATGCCCTGA
This sequence comes from Chrosomus eos, assembly GCA_036326025.1. Lineage (NCBI taxonomy): Eukaryota > Metazoa > Chordata > Actinopteri > Cypriniformes > Leuciscidae > Chrosomus > Chrosomus eos. The sequence continues at coordinate 45,531,183 of CM070825.1, forward strand.
AGTCTCAACGGAGCCAGCGCTGCATCCATGCACTTGGTGAAGGTGCGAGGGGAGAGAGCTAGGCCGAAAGGAAGAACCCGATACTGGTACGCTTCGCCCCCGAAAGCGAACCTCAGGAACTTCCTGTGACATGGAAGGATGGAAATATGGAAGTATGCGTCCTTTAGATCTATCGTGACGAACCAGTCCTCGAACTGGATCTGACTCACGATGGCTGATATTGTGAGCATCTTGAACCTGAATCTCCTCAGAGACCGATTCAAGCGCCTGAGATCTATTATTGGACGCAGCCCCCCATCCTTCTTGGGAACTATGAAGTACCGGCTGTAGAACCCGGACTCCCTTTCTGGCGGAGGAACACGCTCTATGGCCTCCTTGACCAGCAGGGATTGAACTTCTTGTTCCATAACCCGAACCTGCTCTGGGCCAACCACAGTCCAGACCACCCCGTTGAACCTCGGAGGAGGAGCACTGAACTGCAGCCTGTAACCCAGCTCTACAGTACGCAGGGCCCACGCAGAAATATTCGGAAGGCATGACCATGCGCCGAGATAATCTACTAAGGGAACCAGCCTCTCGAGGCTGGCCTCGGGTGTTATTCGAGACTCGTTCCCGACCCCCTGAAACGGCTCGCCGGCAGGGAGCGGTCGAAAACGGTTTTTGGTGGGCGGACGCATTCGCTGCCCAGCCGCAGGTCTTAGTAGAGGCGGCTGGAGCGGCGTGCGTACGCGGAAAACGTGTGGCGAAGCGTACTGGACGGCGGGAACACGACACTGTTTTCCCGAGAGCTCCGGGGAGGAAGCGACCTCGATCGCACCACCCCGGGGGGGACAGCTCTCAGCGGTCCGGCTGCAACTAGGACCGCTTGGTGGAAGCCTTCTTCGCCTGCAGGACGGTTCTCAAATCGACCTTAGGCTCAGAGGGCTTGCCACGAGAGCGCCGTCTCCTTTGCCAAGCTCCCTCGGGAGGGGCGCGGGAGGCGACACTCTCCTTTTGCACGTACCGGTGCGAGGAGCTGGCAGGTGGCCGAGGCTGCCCTTTGGGTGCAGCCTTCCCCGAGGAGCCAGAACGGCGAGGAAGGTATTGCTGGAAGGCCGCCGACTGTTTTTTGACCTCCTGAAACCTCTCAACGACGGTGCCAACCGCGCCGCCGAAGAGGCCAGAAGGCGAGATCGGGGAGTCTAGGAGAAAATGCTTTTCTCTTTCCTTCATCCCCGACAAATTAAGCCATAAGTGTCTCTCCACACACACCAAACCAGCCATGGAACGGCCGATGGCACGGGCCGTCTCCTTGGTGATGCGGAGAGACAGGTCGATGGCCTTCCTTAATTCCGTGATGTCACTCGGAGAAGGACCCTCACCCTCATCAAGCTCCTTGAGGAGGTCAGCCTGGTAGGCCTGCAACACGCCCATAGTGTGCAGGCAGCTACCAGCCCGGCCAGCCGCCATGTAAGCCCTGCCCACCAACGCAGATGTATCACGGCAAGGCTTGGTGGGCAGCACCGGGGCCTTAAGGGACGATGCGGCCTCGGGAGAAAGGTAACTCGCGAGAGCCTCCTCTACCCGAGGCAACGTCCCATAACCGCACTCAGCTGCCCCCAGCACATTCGAAAAATCAAGCACTGGGGGGTTTGAAAGCCTGGCTGAATATGGTTTCACCCATGACCTGCATAACTCGTTATGCAAGTCAGGAAAAAAAGGAAGGCCCCGGCGTGGAGGCTGAGACTTGCGTTTAAAAAATCTCTCATCCAGCCTGCTTGGTGGCTGGACCTTTAATTCTTCCTGTGGCCAATCAATTTTTAGTTTGGCCACAGCGCGGGTCAAAACCTCCACCAGCTCCTCTTGAGCAGGTGGGGGAAGTGGCTGATCAAGCTCCACATCACCCACCTCGATGTTAGAATTATCAGACTCCTCAGAGCCAGACAAAAACAGCCTTGTGTCCTCCACCTCGCGGGAAGAAACCGCTTCTTGGGCTTCCACACGGGGCGGGAGAACATCTGAATCATCAGACGAGGATCGGGAAGATGCCTCAGCAGTCCCATGTCCCGCTGATAGATCCCTCTGTGAGCCCCACGATCTGCGGCGTCGCGTTGCCTCAGCAACCGCGGGCCCAGAACCGCGAGGCTCGCGAGCCTGGCCGGTTGACTCGTCAAACACGGCCAGCCGCAAGCGCAGCACTCTGAGCGGCAGCTTCTCACACTCGCTGCAAGCGGCTCCCTCGAGAGCCGCTCTAGCGTGCTGCACGCCCAGACAATACACACATAACTGATGTGTGTCAGAGCCCGTAATGTAGCGCGGACACGGATGCACACATTGTGTAAACTGCTGGCTAGACATGATACTCTCTCAATAATGTGACAAACAACAGTAAATAGGACTCACAGTTCACATAGAGTGCTTCGCTGAAGAGCAAAAAGCTGATTTGTGTTCGTGCCGGCGTCCCTTTGTATCTTCCGGGTATGCCGTCATCTACTACGTCGTGACGCAACACCAATCAGGATTGGACAGATTTCATTCATTTCTTCAGATGCGCTACGCTGGGGCATTCCCCAAAGTGTCATAACGATGACGCAGTTGAGTTCCCCTCGATGGGGAACACGGGTTACAGGTCGCCTGGAACGCGGCATAACTCTCACTAGTAATACGTGCATTTCAGAAACACAATATTTCAGGAGTTCAGCTTCTAGAGTTTCATCTTAAATAACAGGATAATATTTGCCTAAGAAATCAGGAGGAAATAAAGGAGGTTTGATTCAGTACAGAATCTGCTTGCGGCCAGTAAAATAATCCTGCCATCCTCACACACACACACACACACACACACACACACACACACACACACACACACACACACACACACACACACACACACACACACACACACACACACACACACACACACACACACACACACACACACACCTCTATTAATAATCTCCATCAAGTGTTAGTTAAAATGAGAAACAAAGAATCGGTGTATCTCGTTTATATTAGCAGAGGGGTTTACAGTTACACGAGAACTAATGCAATCTGAGACCTCGCCTAGGTGTGTGTGTGTGTGTGTGTGTGTGTGGTGTGTGTGTGTGTGTGTGTGTGTGTGTGTGTGTGTGTGTGTGTGTGTGTGTGTTGACACATCTGTTTCAGCAGGTTTCATGTTTCAAACCACAGTTACGTTAGTCACAGTGAAGTGTGTGGTGTGTGTGTGTGTGTGTGTGTGTGTGTGTGTGTGTGTGTGTGTGTGGTGTGTGTGTGTGTGTGTGTGTGTGTGTGTGTGTGTGTGTGTGTGTGTGTGTGTGTGTGTGTGTGGAAACAGTTGAATCGTTTACCCTCTATGATTGCACTTTATCTCGAACACACACATTTACACACAATTGTGTGTTATTGACCTACAGCATTGGGTTGTTGATAATTATGGTGTCAGAGTCTCCGCTGAGATTCAAAGGAAAGAGCGATCCATTAATCACACACACACACACACACACACACACACACACACACACACACACACACACACACACACACACACACACACACACACACACACACACACACACACACACACACACACACACACACACACTGCAGTTACAGTCAGTCTAAGCCGGGTTTTTATCAAATCTCATCCGGGCGAACTCTACAAAAATGCAAAAAGAAAGCATGAAGCTAGAATAAAATGTTTTTGTTTGTTTGTTTAAAAGCAGAGGGTCTGTTGTTTCTTTTGATAAATTGCATGTTCAGATATTCATAACACAATAGTCTGGGGGGCGTGAAAGTTTTATAAAAACGATCAGAAATGCTGTCGATTTTATTACTAAAACTTTTACTAAATTAAATCGGAAATATAAAAAACCAATTTAAAGGGGTCATGACATGAGAAACCAAAATTTGCCTTGATCTTTTGGTATATAAGATATCTATGTACTATTAAAACTTCCTGCAAGTTTCATAGCTTAAGATGTCCTCCCCATTATAAACGAAGCATTTATTTAATCAAGCTCTAAATACAGCTCGTTCTGGATCCATGGTAAGAAGTGACGTCGCGGTGCGAAGTGACGTACCAGTCGTTTGCATATGACCGCGTCCAGCGCAAGACAACTACGCCTCATTTCGCATCCTCGCATGCGTTGACGTGCAGCGAGTGGGTCTGTTTACAAGATGACTGCGATGATGTGCTGTTCCTGCTGTGGACAAACAACATGTTTGAATGCTGCTGAACGATCCAGACGTCAGGGAAAGCAGTCGGATGCAGTTTATTTGCAGCATATGCAGCCCGCCAAAGCTTTATTTGAGGTGAGTGAGATGAGTGTGACAGGGCATGTTACTGAAAGAGCAGAGAGCGAGCGAGCTCCGGTGTAGCAGTCGATTCTGTTCCCTTAAGGAATTCCTGTTCCCTTTACGCAATCATACTACAAATCGTGCGTAGTCGTAGTCGTGCCGCTTTACCATCAGGTTACCATACGTACCATCAGAATTGAATACGACAAGAAGCACAACTGGATGTACGCGAAGCCAAAAGGTTAAAAAAGTATTATTTTTTAATAAAAAAAAGTTATTATTATAAGCGAGTTTTTCTTGCTCTGTCATTTAAATCTAGCTTATATTTATCTACGCTTTCCGTACTTCCAGTTGTGCTTTGATGCATCTGCTACGCATGCGCAGACATGCTTCTTTGAGGGGGAACACAAATTCCTGTAGGGAACAGAATCGACTGTTACACCGGTCGCGTGCGCGCCTTCAAACTGTCTTGCTCTCTCTCTCTCTTCCTCCCCCGCGCATATGAATCAAAAATCAATTGAGAATTGATACGATGGTAAAAGATTGGAGACCGAAGTTTCACGTGGTGGAGCATTGTGTAGTTTACGTGTGATACAAAATGATTAACGTTAATAATTTATGCATAAGCAGCACTGACGTTAGCCAATCATAACAGTATAGGCGTTAACACTGAACTCTTAAAGGGGAAACACCCCAAAACAGACTGTTTGAATCAGAGGTGAGAAACAGGGTGGGAAAATGTCATAAATCACTACATTTTTTAATTTTTTTTTGTACAAAAAACTATAGTAATACTATAATTGCACCTAAGGGAACATAATAAAACAAAACAAAAAACCATGTCATGACCCCTTTAAACTATTAATAAAAACCTATAAAATATAAAAGTATCTCAGTGATTCTAACATAACACAGCTCATGGCTTTATCTTCCAAGATCACCATGGTTACATCTAATTACATTCCTGTGACATCATCACTGGGCTGTATATATACAGTTGCAATCGAAATTATTCAACCCGAAATTATATAAATGAATAATTTTGAAACTGCAGAAGTAATTAAAAGTTGCATTTTTAGTTAAATTTGGGGAAACCACTTGAAACATTTGTTGAGCTTTCAATTACTTTTGTTTCATCGGTTCATTGCAAACACCTGGAAGTCTGTCAATTTTTCCAATAAACCTGATTTGCAATGTGTTTGTGTGTGTTGTGTGTGTGTGTGTGTGTGTGTGTGTGTGTGTGTGTGTGTGTGTGTGTGTGTGTGTGTGTGTGTGTGTGTGTGTGTGTGTGTGTGTGGTGTGTTGTGTGTGTGTGAGTGTGTGTGTGTGTGTGTGTGTGTGTGTGTGTGTGTGTGTGTGTGTGTGTGTGTGTGTGTGTGTGTGTTGTGTGTGTGTGTGTGTGTGTGTGTGTGTGTGTGTGTGTGTGTGTGTGTGTGTGTGTGGTGTGTGTGTGTGTGTGTGTGTGTGTGTGTGTGTGTGTGTGTGTGTGTGTGTGTGTGTGTCAGAAACCACCGGATAGTCGTCCAGGGAAGTCAGGCGTCAGCACTGTCAGTTCACACTCATTACAGATTCACTTCATTTACACTCTAGCCGTGACTTCACATCCACTCTGAGTGAATAAAGACTGAACATGCTTTATAACCACACATCTACCGACACAAGCTTCCAGTGGAATAATCTTCCTCTCATCATTCATAATTAAATCGCCTGATCATAAGCCATTAACAGATCTGAAGCACAGAGAGACTCTAGTCTAGATTTAAAATACAGAAACTGAATTAGGTTTTTTAATCTTTCATTCGTTCTACAACACACACACACACAACACACACACACACACACACACACAACACCACACACACACACACACACACACACACACACACACACTACACATGGGAGAAGACAAGGAGAGAGAAAGCATTAGATGGGGAAAAGAGAAATGGAGAGTTTAAGGGAAAATAGGTTATTAAAAAAAGGGATGATTATGTCACTGATCTCTACAAGGACACACACTCATTCCCCTTCCCTGTCCTCTATCTGTCTCTTAAATCTGTCTCTCCATCTGTCTGTCTGTCTGTGTGTCTGTCTGTCTGTCTCTTTATCTGTCTCTCTCACTGTCTGTCTGTCTGTCTGACTCTTTATCTGTCTCTCCATCTGTCTGTCTGTCTGTCTGTCTCTTTATCTGTCTCTCCATCTGTCTGTCTGTCTGTGTGTCTGTCTGTCTGTCTCTTTATCTGTCTCTCCATCTGTCTGTCTGTCTGTCTGTCTGTCTGTGTGTCTGTGTGTCTGTCTCTTATCTGTCTCTCCATCTGTCTGTCTGTCTCTTTATCTGTCTCTCCATCTGTCTGTCTGTCTGTCTGTCTGTCTGTCTCTTTATCTGTCTCTCCATCTGTCTGTCTGTCTGTCTGTCTGTCTGTCTCTTTATCTGTCTCTCCATCTGTCTGTCTGTCTGTCTGTCTGTCTGTCCTGTCTCTTTATCTGTCTCTCCATCTGTCTGTCTGTCTGTCTGTCCTGTCTCTTTATCTGTCTCTCCCATCTGTCTTCTGTCTGTCTGTCTGTCTGTCTGTCTGTGTGTCTGTCTCTTTATCTGTCCTCTCCATCTGTCTGTCTGTCTCTTTATCTGTCTCTCCATCTGTCTGTCTGTCTGTCTGTCTGTCTGTCTGTCTGTCTCTTTATCTGTCTCTCTCCATCTGTCTGTCTGTCTGTCTGTCTGTCTGTCTGTCTGTCTGTCTGTCTCTTTATCTGTCTCTCCATCTGTCTGTCTGTCTGTCTGTCTGTCTGTCTGTCTGTCTCTTTATCTGTCTCTCCATCTGTCTGTCTGTCTGTCTGTCTGTCTGTCTCTTTATCTGTCTCTCCATCTGTCTGTCTGTCTGTCTGTCTCTTTATCTGTCTCTCCATCTGTCTGTCTGTCTGTCTGTCTGTCTGTCTGCGTGTCTATCTCTTTATCTGTCTCTCTATCTGTCTGTCTGTCTGTCTCTTTATCTGTCTCTCCATCTGTCTGTCTGTCTGTCTGTCTCTTTATCTGTCTCTCCATCCATCTGTCTGTCTGTCTGTCTCTTTATCTGTCTCTCCATCTGTCTGTCTGTCTGTCTGTCTCTTTATCTGTCTCTCCATCCATCTGTCTGTCTGTCTGTCTGTCTGTCTCTTTATCTGTCTCTCTATCTGTCTGTCTGTCTGTCTGTCTCTTTATCTGTCTCTCTATCTGTCTGTCTGTCTGTCTCTTTATCTGTCTCTCTGTCTGTCAGTCTGTCTGTCTGTCTGTCTCTTTATCTGTCTCTCTATCTGTCTCTCCATCTGTCTGTCTGTCTCTCTATCTGTCTCTCCATCTGTCTGTCTGTCTGTCTCTTTATCTGTCTCTCTATCTGTCTGTTTGTCTGTCTCTTTATCTGTCTCTCCATCTGTCTGTCTGTCTGTCTCTTTATCTGTCTCTCCATCTGTCTGTCTGTCTGTCTGTCTGTCTCTTTATCTGTCTCTCCACCTGTCTGTCTGTCTGTCTGTCTCTCTCTGTATGTCTCTCTCAATTCAATTAAGTTCAATTCCATTCGAATGTGCTTTATGACTTTTAATGTATGTCTCTATCTTCTTTCATCTGTTTGTCAGTCTCAGTTTTCTCTTTATCATATTCGGATGTCTTTTACGATGTGTTGTAAAGCACTCGGGTCATCTGTTATCATCTGCCGCTGTATACACAATCTTTGACTTTGACTCAGGGTTATTATAGTCAACTAAACTAAAACTGAAACTAAGACCATAAAAAACATTTTCATTACTTGAAATAAAACAAATGCTAACTAAATACTAAAATAATATGTAAGAAATGTTATCTTTCTCATTTTAATTTATTTAACTTGATTTACTAAAATAAAAACAAAAACTATTAAAACTGACAAAAACATTAACTAAAATTAGATTCAAAATTGTAAATCTGCAATGACGGGCCCCGGTCCTCACCCGGGTGGCTTTAGGGCAACTGTGTATGACGGGCAATATGCAAGTCGGTAAATATAAAAGTCATTTGAATACACCATGTCCAAATGCAATACCTAAAAAAAGTATTTATACTGCTGTCTCAGAAACACGGCTTTTCTCAACCCTGCTTACAAATAGACCTATGCTACTGGTTAATCTATGTATTACATTTGATTCGATTTTTTTTTTACCAGATTGCACAAATCTGCATATTTTTAACTTGCACGTAATGCATTAATGGTAAAATAGAATGTTTTTTTTTGTTACTTTTTATTTTCATCATTTTTTATTGAAATAAATGGTGTATATTTTATTATTTAGAAAATATGAGACTCTTCCAGTTTACCTTTTTGTCATTAAATTACTACCTCACCATGGCAACACTGTTCAAGATATCAAATACCCGTTCACAAATTAGCATCTCAATATATTGGCATCATGTTGAGAAAGTTTGATGTGAATCATATGAAGCCCTTTGGAGCAGTAATTAAATTTCACAGCTTGATTTAAAGGGGAACTTGGCAACTATTTCAACTTAATAAAACCATTTAGAAATCATTTGGATGGTTAAATAACCTGTTCCAGTGAAAATGGTGACTTTCCCCGCTCCCCCAGCGTTCCCAGGCGGAAAACCAACCTTGCAACATGAGGATTAACGTCCTGGTAAGTTGGAAACAGGAAGTCTCGTGAGAAACGAGCGAGAAACACAAACTGCTTTACGCCAATTCGACATAAACACACATGCCCCCCTCAATGTGTATGATGTATTACCCACCTCGGTAGACATAATACTCCACACTATAAAGTTGGCCGCCTCAGATAATAATAAATGCACATGAGCAGCGGGAGAAAGGGGGAGTTTTTTTTACCACAGTGTTGTGAAATATACGCCCCACAGCTGTAGGGGGAGCTCCCCCGAATTCCCCTTTAAAAGAAATCCACATTCAAACAAAAATGTCTGACTTCCTGTTGGTCGGAGCTAATGACTGTAAATGAGAAAGTTGTCTGGCTTGATGAAAACAGTATATGTACAAAGTTTGGTGAATGTTAGCATAACTAATTGCCCACTTTAGTCAAAAGGTGGCGCTATAGAGCCCCTCCTCCATAACCGTTTCTAAGGCTTTGTCAGTGTTGACAGCTCTTATGTGTGTGTCGAGTTTCAAGCAATTTGATGCTAAGAGTCTCAAAATTAATTGTGAAGTTTGATGTGTTGTCATGGCAACAGTATTTAAGATATAAATAATTCCTTCACAGTTCTACATCTGCCGTGTTTTGATATTATACTGATTAAGTTTGAAGTAAATCGGATAAAAATAAGAGGAGAATTTCAAAGCATTTTGAAAGTGACACACTTCCTGCTGCCAGTTGGTGGCGCTATAGCTTTACAATAGTCGCATCCATATGATCGGACTCCTACAACAAACACACAGCTGAAGTTTCATCCTGTTTTGCTTTTATCGTGACATAAATTTGTTTCTTGTTTCATCACGGCTAAATTGTTTGAGATATTCTTGTTCAAATTTATTTTTTAAAATGTACTTTTATGAATGAAGCAGCTCGTAAATAAACTTTATCACTAAAAAAAAAATTAATAACCCATTAAAAATGAAAGTGTCATGCAATAATTTAAGACGTTTCTCCTTACATAGAGCATTATTGGCAAAAAGGGTTATTTAAAGGGGTCGTTACAAACAACATTTTTGATTCTACATGTTGTCACTTCTCCTGAGTCTCTCTGCCTTTGTCCGACTCCGGTTCAAACATAAAAGGCTAAAAGTTTTAGAAATGTCCAGTACGTTTGTGTGTGTGTGAGGTCATTGGAGCTGCTAACATACAGAGAGAGACACACACACACACACACACACACACACACACACACACACACACACACACACACACACACACACACACACACACAGAGAGAGAAGCTTGAAGCTCCGCCCTCTGTGCCGGCAGCAGCAGATAATTTGCATTTAAAGGGACACACACAAAAAACGTGTTTCTGCTCGCCCTCAAAACGTGACAATTTTAGCATGCTATATAAAAATATCTGTGGGGTATTTTCAGCTAAAACTTCACATACACACTCTGGGGACATCAGAGACTTATTTTACATCTTGTAAAAAGGGCCATTATACCCCCCCTTTAAAACGGAGTCAAGAACCCTCGGGTTCTACGAGAGCTTTCTATGTAAGAGTTAGCGCAGCTGGCGAGGAAGTGTTGCTCGTTCTGTCTCTCTGTACTCAGAGTCTCATCAGTAGAAAGTGTGTGTTGTGTCGAGCCTCCGGAGACGAGCTGCTCAATGGAGCTTCTTTCACAGCCCAGCGATTAATGCTGCGAGCGCTTCTGTCTTCTTTTGTGTGGGTATTTTTACTCGTTCCCCCTTTGGCTCCCTTTCTCCCGCCAGTGGGAATCTTACGGCAATCTTTAACACAGCATGAAGGAAAACAGCCAAATCCAGTTACATGAACGCTTGTGCCTGTCACTGCAGATACAGCTGTGTGTGTGTGTGTGTGTGTGTGTGTGTGTGTGTGTGTGTGTGTGTGTGTGTGTGTGTGTGTGTGTGTGTGTGTGTGTGTGTGTGTGTGTGTGTGTGTGTGTGTGTGTGTGTGTGTGTGTGTGTGTGTGATTTATGAGGACACAAATTTGTATAATGACATGTGTATTACACTGGTATTACAACGTATGGGTGGTTTATGAGGACATTTCAAAAGTCCTCATAAATCAAATGGCTTAAAAAACATAAAAAACAATGTTTTATTAAAAATGTAAAAATGCAGCATGTCTCCTGTGATGGGTAGGTTTAGGGACAGGGGCAGTGTAGGGGGATAGAATATATAGTTTGTACGGTATGAAAACCATTACGCCTATGGAGAGTCCTCATAATGCTGTTGCACCAACATGTGTGTGTGTGTGTGTGTGTGTGTGTGGTGTGTGTGTGTGTGTGTGTGTGTTGTGTTGTGTGTGTTGTGTGTGTGTGTCTGTGTGTGTGTCATGATAGTTCAAATCTTTTCATTATTGAAGTTAATCTCCACTAGTACTAGTGCTGATATTGATATGATCAAACCTCTTACAATGTTAAAGTTAAGAGTGTAATGCAATGTTAGGAACAGCACACAAAATCCCAGAAAACATCCAGAAACACCTAGCAAGTACATAGCAACGCCTGACAATCAAATATTCAAATCGTGATGACTAAACGTAACCGTTTAAGAATCAGTAACTAAAAAAAAAAAAATATATTCAGTATAATACCCATTTAACAACAGGATATATATAAATATACCCAAACTACAATTTGTTTATAGACTTTTAAAGTCATTTCAGCAACAAGGCTATTGATGAAGGGTAAACAATACAAGTAATACACTCTCTCTCTCTCTCTCTCTCTCTCTCTCTCACACACACACACACACACACACACACACGTGAGGGTTTTTCAAGAACGAACCCAATTGCAGACAGTTTGCAAATACACACGAGATTTATTGACAAAAATGGAAAACAAAACCCCACGAGGGGGGAAAAACAGCACAGTCAAAGAAAAAGACTAACAACACTAGACTAAGACTTAGACATGAAACTTCACAAGAACAAAACTAGACTAGAACAACTTCTCTGAAGACAGGACTCAAGACAAGGTACTTACAGGAACAAAATAACCATGTAAGTAAACGCAATGAACTAGCACAGGACAGCAAACACGAGGAGCTTAAATAGGGAGACTAATGATAAAACAACAGGTGACACAGGTAAAGTAATAATGACAAAACGAGGATAACAAGGGGGCGGGGCAAGAAAATGAGACAACACAAGCACACAGCCCAAACAAGAGCCCATGTGCTTGTACATGAAATATGGGTCTGTCATGATCCTGCCTCAAGACAACAGAAAAAACAAGGACAAGAGGGCAGAATCACACACACACACACACACACCACACACCACACACACACACACACACACACACACACACACACACACACACACACACACACACACACACACACACACACACACTCACCGCTACATTAAGCATCACACAGTATATGAGCTGTTCGACTCATATAAAGCAGAGGTGATTATTTTCTGCTAATGTATTTAAGCAGTGCATAAATCTCAGCGGAAGAAACGGACAGATTCTTTAACAAGCCCCTGAATGCCACACCAGTTAAAACACATCTGTTAACACTCTTTACGAGAGAGAGAGAGAGAGAGAGAGAGAGAGAGAGAGAGAGAGAGAGAGAAGAGAGAGAGAGAGAGAGAGAGAGAGAGAGAGAGAGAGAGAGAGAGAGAGAGAGAGAGAGAGAGAGAGAGAGAGAGAAGCATAATTCTGACAGTCTTACAGCTGTGAAATGCACATCATTTCAAACTTAAATGGTTGTAATTCAAGGATGCTTTGGAATATAGACGTAAGATTGGTCTTGTTTAAAAGAAGACATTTGGCAGATTTTTGTAGAAGTGATATTAAGAAAGTGAAAAAAGTCATAGAAGTTTGAGTCTATGATTATAATTATACATATTTTATATAAAATATATTTTTTCAAAACATGTTGAACTCTAAAACTGCAAGAATATCAAAGGCAAAAATCTGAACAAGTTGTGTTTACAATTTTAGGTTGATATCTCAAAAAATGAGCTATCAGTAAGATTTTTTTTGGGCGCAAACAAATAAATAAAACTCTTTGACTAGCTGAACACCAGACTCCATGACTGCACATATAAGGGCGCCTCCTTTTCCATGTGTTTGTGATCTGAACCATTATTTCCACAATTTTCATACAATTTATGAAGCAGACATCCTATTCAGAAGTATTATGGGAAGTCTGGCAGATTTGTATATGAATTTAACCTCTAATAAACATTAAAACTCATTAAATAAAACTAAAATCATAAAACTGAAACTGAAATAAAATATTAAAAAAAACTTACATTTGTTTTATTTTAGCTGGTTGCCTTTCTCATTTCTCATTTTCATTTAGTTTACATGAAAAAGCAGCAAATGCAGACTCTAAAATAATTTACACTTTAGCACAACAATATAAAGTCGCTCACAGACCGTCTGGTGTGTGTTCTACACAGAAATAGCAAACACTTTAAAAAAAGTTAAACTCAATGAACAACATTGACTAAAATAATCAGTACTTGTGAATGTTTGGATGGATGTAAATTCTGAGCAAAAAGTCAACAATATTTTCCTTAAATGCAAGTCAATTATGCATAAATGTAAATTATGTGAAGGATCTAAAAATTTAAAATAAATTAAATTTTAAAAATTTTAAATAAATTATTGTTTTTGCCTGCCGTTCTTTGATAGTGATGTCATTGATTTCAGAATTTGGTCTTTCCCATGACGTAAATCCGGCCCTGCGAGACAATCAATTACAGATCCTGAACATGACGAGCCAGTCGAATCCTCAGATGAGTCAAGTGTGTCATCAGATTCATCACCACACCATGGCTCGTGTAATAATTGGCTCTGAGTCTGAGGCCGACTGAAGGGTCAGGTGGACTACAACTCCCATGAGGCCGTGTGTTTCTGGGTCAGTCTTCTTCATTAGTGAGAGGCCAGACATGAGTAATCAATCATAGATAAGTGGAGCAGAACAGAAAAGAGCAAAATATCACTACATCTATCTATCTATCTATCTATCTATCTATCTATCTATCTATCTTATCTATCTATCTATCTATCTATCTATCTATCTCTGAGTTTATTTTATATCATGCAGCGCTGCTCATCTGAACGACCTGTTACTCTTATTTCTGCTCTAAGTCTCTCCAAGTATGTGTCTAAGTGTCTGCCAAAAACATGTTTGCAAATGCAGGAGAAATCTACATAAATAACATGAGAAATGTTCCAGAAATGTCTCAATTAAAACTCATAGATTGCTGAGACCTACTTCTGCTGAAAACCTTTAAAGAGAAATCTTTCATTAAAGAGCACGTATGATGCTTTTCTCCATCTGTCTTTAGTGTGTAATGTTGCTGTTTGAAGTTCTTCTCTATATCAGTGTCAGTGTTTCTGAACTCCTGAAACGCCTCAATTGTAGTGTTGAGTTTCTCCTGGGAACGAACACTTATAAATTATATTAAATAATCCCATAGACCCAAGGGCGTGGCCACTTGAGTGACAGGTAGATTGCCGCTGATGTCACTACTAGTGATGTCACTCAGCTAATCCGCCTCGCTGCACATTTTCTGCCAAGATGGCGACGGCTGGCTCCGCCCACTTTAGGATTCAAAAACGTTGTTCAGAAACACTACGGGTGACATCACGCACTCTTCGACCATATGTTGATACAGTCTGGTTGAAACTGGTGGTTATGGTAAGGGGGCGGGGCCTTTCCCAAACACGCTCAAAGGGCTCAACCATTCACAACACACACGGCTCCAGCCGACCAATCAGAGAACAGTATGCTTTTCAGAAGGAGGGGCATCATAGAGACAGGAACTAAACAGAGCGTTACTGACAGACTGGGAAGAGAGGAGCCGAAAAAATGGAGAATATGGAGAAAATAATCAACATTCAAGCAGAAAAATCTGTTCTAGTAAAGCTCAAAAACAATAACAAGACTTAAAGGGCATAATATGGCGTCTTTAAGAACACACACATTCTCAAACAGGAAGGATCTGAGCTGCTTGTTCAACTATTCCAGACTTCCTTCGAGAGAAGATTATTGTTCTTTGTTTATATTTGCAGTTGTTTTTGGAGTAAAATCCTTTGTGTCTTTTGTTCATATTGACGTGCGTGCTAGATGGTATCGAATCGCTCTTATTTAACCTTTCCAGATACACGTCTTCACCTGAGCTCAGCTCTGAACCCACATGAATGAACTTAAAAGTGATAGTTTGCAGTAACTTCAAGGCCAGTGTGATTGTGTCTGATTGGGTTTCAATGTTTTAGATAGCTGGAACACAAAAATAAAAAAAACAGTTCATAACTTGTACATCTTTTGAAAGAATATAAAGTCATACAAGTTTTTTCAGAAATGTCATTGCATTGAAATCCATTCATTTTTAAACCTCTTCACCTCAGCTTTTCTTTCTCCTCTGAAAAGAGGTTTGGTTTTTCCTATCGCTCGCTCTATTAAGGAGAAATGAGATTTCAAAAGCTCATTTTTCCTCCGAGATCAGGCTTGAGTTTTTTCAAATTAAAAAAACTAAATACACAAGAAGAAAAAGCAAAGAACACACACAAACACAACATTAACACTAACGAGCTTCGCTAGTTCAAGACAAAGAATCAAACCGAACTGCTGCTTAAAAATAAGGCTAGTCTAATAGTTAAAAGCCTTTGACAAAAACACACACGCACACACAGTATATATATATATATATATATATATATATATATATATATATATATATATATATATATATATATATATATATATATATTATATATATATATATAGACACACTCATACACACATATGTATATAAATTTGGCTGAAAAAAATGTGATACTACATAAACTTCATGTACTTAAATTAATTAAAATTAAATTAAGTACAACTTAAATTAATGCATTATAAAAGTATTTAATACATTTATTCAAAATTCATGTAAATTATGTATCAAATACTGTATATTGTACTAAATAATTATATAATAAATAAATTCTTAGTCACAGTGAATATGTTTTGTAATCTATTATAACTGCAGTTACTTTTATTCACAAGAACATGACTGATTATAATTAAGAATTTTAATAATGCATTATATAAAAAAGCTTTAAGTATTTGAGGAAAACAACTCTGATTTATTGTTGCCGTTTATCATTTATGAAGTACTAATCAGTGTTTTCTGCTGTTGCACTTTAAAAAATATAATTATTTCAGAAACAGGGAGCAGCTGAGCTAATAAACTTGACAATTGAATACGCAGCTACACCAGTTTAAGATGAAGAAAGAGTTGTATTGGTTGAATTCGTTCTGCAGTTTATTTGTTTTGTTTTTAATACTGTTGAGTTTGAACTAAGAAAAAAAAAGTGCTTTGAGTTAATCTCGAATTTAATGCAATAAAATAAAAAGTTGATCTAAAAAAATCAGAATCGTTATTTACTCGCAAACATCTATAGCCTGACTACGTCAGACTTCCTACTTCCGCTAATTTTATTTCGCTCCTGTAGTCAGTCTGAGATAGCAGCCTATCTTTCTGTTTTCCACCGGCCTGAAAACAGCCGGGCCAATCAACGAACAGAGGGCGGGCTGAGAGCCGTGACGTAGTCGCTAAGCGCCGAGTTTAAGAGTTAGGTCAGAGAAATCGAAAACGACCGCGGATATGGAGACGCGGATGCAATTCGCTCTGTTGTGGAGAATATTCCCGGCATTAGCAAACTGAAGCCTGAACAAGAAGAGTGTGTATTAAACATTTTGAATGGAGGTGATGCTGTGGCCCTACTCCCTTTGGGAAAAGTTTAATTTATCAACTATTGCCGATCGTCAGCGAGAAACTGGGGAGCCTTTTGACAGGTCAGTGTCTCCTTTCTTTTCCAGGTCTTAAATATTGCCATGACATGCTGTAATTTTGCAATTAAGTTGCAGCATTTCCAACAGACTCGAGATGAACAAAGAGCTGGGTTTAACAGAACTAATCCTAACTTTGACAGATGGCTGCAAATATTTTTTTTTGTTTCTCTCTACTGTCAAATATCAGTTTAAAGGCCCTGATCGTACCGTGGATGCGTAGATTAACTTCACATAATCTGCAAAAGTCGTTTACAGCCATGTTCACTCCGGTATTTCGCTCGCATCATCAAGTGTTTACAGCAGGTTTACAGTGGAAGTTCGATCATAGATTTGAGTTCGATGCATGATGTCTGTGGTTCGATGCGCCTGTGTCGGTGCATAACATACGTCATAAATTAACTTACCTGATTGGCTTACGGGTAACCAATGATTTTAAACTTCAGACAAGCGCCCCCTCGCAAGCAAAGTGAAGTAGCAGATTCTGGTATTACCAGGCTAAAACATCTACACTATATTGCCAAAAGTACTGGAAAACCCATCCAAATAATTGAATTCAGGTGTTCAAATCACTTCCATGGTGTGGGATTGTTTGGTGGAGGGGGGGGGGGGGTTATTGTGTGGGGTTGTTTGGTGGAGGGGGGATTATGGTGTGGGTTATTTGGTGGAGGGGGGATTAGGGTGTGGGGTTGTTTGGTGGAGGGGAGGTTATGGTGTGGGGTTGTTTGGTAGAGGGGAGGTTATGGTGTGGGGTTGTTTGGTGGAGGGGGGATTAGGGTGTGGGGTTGTTTGGTGGAGGGGAGGTTATGGTGTGGGTTGTTTGGTAGAGGGGGATTAGGGTGTGGGGTTGTTTGGTAGAGGGGGATTAGGGTGTGGGGTTGTTTGGTGGAGGGGAGGTTATGGTGTGGGGTTGTTTGGTAGAGGGGGATTAGGGTGTGGGGTTGTTGGTGGAGGGGGGATTATGGTGTGGGGTTGTTTGGTGGAGGGGAGGTTATGGTGTGGGGTTGTTTGGTGGAGGGGGGATTATGGTGTGGGGTTGTTTGGTGGAGGGGGGATTATGGTGTGGGGTTGTTTGGTGGAGGGGAGGTTATGGTGTGGGGTTGTTTGGTGGAGGGGGGATTATGGGTGTGGGTTGTTTGGTGGGGGGAGGTTATGGTGTGGGGTTGTTTGGTTGAGGGGGATTATGGTGTGGGGTTGTTTGGTTGAGGGGGATTATGGTGTGGGGTTGTTTGGTTGAGGGGGATTATGGTGTGGGGTTGTTTGGTGAGGGGGATTATGGTGTGGGGTTGTTTGGTTGAGGGGGATTATGGTGTGGGGTTGTTTGGTAGAGGGGAGGTTATGGTGTGGGGTTGTTTGGTGGAGGGTGGATTATGGTGTGGGGTTGTTTGGTTGAGGGGGATTATGGTGTGGGGTTGTTTGGTAGAGGGAGGTTATGGTGTGGGGTTGTTGGTGGAGGGGGGATGGTTGGTGTGGTGTGTTTGGTGGGGGAGGTTATGGTGTGGGGTTGTTTGGTGGAGGGGGGTAGTGTATGGTGGGGGTTGGGTTGGTGGAGGGGAGGTTATGGTGTGGGTGTTGGTTTGGGTGGAGGGGGGGTAGGTTATGGTGTGGGGTTGTTTGGTGGAGGGGAGGTTATGGTGTGGGTTGTTTGGTGGAGGGAGGTTATGGTGTGGGGTTGTTTGGTGAGGGGAGGTTATGGTGTGGGTTGTTTGGTGGAGGGGAGGTTATGGTGGGGTTGTTGGTGGTGGGGGGGTTTGGTGGGGGTTGTGTTGGTTGAGGGGATTATGGTGTGGGGTTGTTTGGTTGAGGGGGTTATGGTGTGGGGTTGTTTGGTGAGGGGAGGTTATGGTGTGGGGTTGTTTGGTGAGGGGAGGTTATGGTGTGGGGTTGTTTGGTAGAGGGGAGGTTATGGTGTGGGTTGTTTGGTGGAGGAGGGGGATTATGGTGTGGGTTGTTTGGTGGAGGGGAGGTTATGGTGTGGGGTTGTTTGGTGGAGGGAAGGTTATGCTGTGGGGTTGTTTTCAGGGGTTGGGCTTAGTTCCAGTGAAAGGTACTCTTAATGCTTCAGCATACCAATGCATTTTGGACAATTTCATTCTCCCAACTTTGTGTGAAGAGTTTGTTGATGTTCATGTTCCAGCATGACTGCGCTCCAGTGCTCAAAGCAGATCCATAAACACATGGATGAGGAGTTTGGTGTGGAGGAACTGGACTGGCCTGACCTCAACCCGATAGAACAGCTTTGAGATGAATTACAGCGGAGACTGAGAGCTTCTCGTCCAACATCAGTGCCTGACCTCACTAATGCACTTCTAGAAGAATGGTCTAAAATTCCCATAAACACACTCCTAAACCTTGTGGAAAGCCTTCCCAGAAGAGTTAAAGCTGTTATTGCTGCAAAGGGTCCATATTAAACTGTACGGATCAGGAATGCAATAGATAGATAGATAGATAGATAGATAGATAGATAGATAGATAGATAGATAGATAGATAGATAGATAGATAGATAGATAGATAGATAGATAGATAGATAGATAGATAGATAGATAGATAGACAGACAGACTGACAGTAGTTTCAGTCAAACAGTCTGAAAGGCAAACAGTGGAAAAAGTTTTATGGTTTTTAATTGCTATTTTAATTTCCATGCTTGCAGTAAACACACACACAACACACACACACACACACACACACACACAACACACACACACACACCACACACACACACACACACACCACACACACACACACACACACACACACACACACACACACAGATGTCCAGAGCGTATGGATTGTTTGCTTTGTCTCTGATGATCAACATTAGCCATATTTCCTCAGTGTCAGTCAGATCTCAACAGCATGACAAGCAAACGCAGTTTCAGCCAGGAAATCATCGGCCAGAAATAGGAAAGAAATACAAAATAAGAAGGTGATTTGTGTGTGTGATTACAGTCTTTATCCTGATATTGACCTCAAAACACAAGAGAGTTACCAAACTGTGTTCATAATGAACACACACAACCACGACACTGCAGAAAACACACTCGATTAAACCAATGCATCAAAGAAAACCAGCCAAACTCTCTTTGTCTGATTGTGTTCTGTGTGTGTTTCTCTCTTGTGTGATTCAATCTGTCTGTCCTAGTGTTGTCCTAATGTATTATAAATTTATTTAATTCAAATTGCATAATATACACACACGTCACTCTACTGACTTCTGTAACATTTAACGTCTCATCATAACATCACATCTCTCTGATGAAGAAAGCAAATCTCTCTCTGCTTTTAAACATGAGAGAAAGTACGTCAATGTGTGTGTGTGGTGTGTGTGTGTGTGTTGTGTGTGTGTGTGTGTGTGTGTGTGTGTGTGTGTGTGTGTGTGTGTGTGTGTGTGTGTGTGTGTGGCAGATCTGTTTCCCTGGCGCACAATGAACGTAGCAGATGGCACTGTGTGTGTGTGTGTGTGTGTGTGTGTGTGTGTGTGTGTGTGTGTGTGTGTGTGTGTGTGTGTGTGTGTGTGTGTGTGTGTGTGTGTGTGTGTGTGTGTGTGTGTGTGTGTGTGTGTGTGTGTGTGTGTGGTGTGTGTGTGTGTGTGTGTGTGTGTGTGTGGTGTGTGACGCAGTGTAAGACTGCGTACTCAAGATCTGTGGTTGTGAGGACGCACCAGAGACACTCAAATAGTCAAGAGTTTCAGAGAGATTACATACTACCAAACACTACCATGCACACACACTCTCTCACACTCACAAACACGAACACAAACTCACTCACTCACTCACTCACACGCATGCTCTCACACACACACTCTCACACTCACGCACACCCTCTCTCTCTCACAAACACACACACACACACACACACACACACACACACACACACACACACACACACACACACACACACACACACACACACACACACACACACACACACACACACACACACACACACACACACACACACACACACACACACACACACACACACACATACTCCAGACGTCAGAAGGTTGTGGGTTTGAATCTCAGACTGATTAATCAACACACACTGACATCCCTGGAATGAGACAGAAAATGTGGCAGCGGATCATAAACCATCTGCTGAATAATCAGACAACAAAAGCCTGATGAAACACCAATAATCCACACAAAACTCTCTGATCACAACAACTGATTTCATTCAATCATCCACTGGTCTGAGCAAATACTGCAGGACTCATCAAAAAACACCATTCTTTATCAGTGTTTCTTTCCTGTTTTCCAGTCAGAACATGTAAAAAACTAGATAACGTGTGTTTTGAGCATGTATGTTTGTTAGGATGAATAGCTTTGCTATTATAAAACATAATATATATAAATGTAAATATTAAAAAATGCATACAAAAAATATAGTTTAAACACAAAATCAGTTTGTTAATCAGTTGAAAAAAAAACATTTTTAGATTGAAATGTATATATTGTATCAAAAATATTTATTTATAAATATTTATATAGAATATAAATACAAAAATAAAACTTTCCCTAAAAAAAATGAATTTTGCTTCTCAAATTAATTTATGTTTATACATATATGCATGTATATATTTAAGAAAAATGTGTTATTTACATTAAAAATATATATTTATATATAATATAAATTATGCATAGCTATATAATTATACATACATTTATACATGCATGTGTGTGTGTATTTATATATACAAAATAATTATACAAGTACACACACATATTATGTAAACAAAAAATATTTTGGATTAATCGTTGCCCAGCGCTAATATTTTTATTATATTTATACATTTATATATAGATATATAAATACAAAAATAAGACTTTCCCCGAAAAACAAGTCACAATTTTGTTTCTCAAATGAATTTTGTTATGTTTATAATATTACTGAAATCTTACGTGGGTCTTTGAGAATTGTTTCGGTCTTTATTCGGGTTTTCATTCAAGATTCAATTGTTTACTGAAAGGCTCTTGCACATTTAGGAAACAAAATAAAATCCGGTCAAATTCCAGATCGGTTAATATAATAATATTAATATTCTAATAATATACTTCGAGGATCCACTCAATCCCACTGACACGTCTTCCATTGAGGAAGCAGAGGCTCAGAACTTTGAAATTGGTCGTGAAGCAACCGTTACCCTCGTCTATTCACAATGGTAAGATGAATGATTTTAATGAATGTATTGCATGCATGAATATATATCCACACAAAACAAATTATCCTCAATACATCTAAAATAAAAACATAGATTTTTATAGAGCTAATCAATATAAATATTGATTTAATAATTATAAAATATTTTTTTCTGCCATAATTATGAATAAACGACATTTTACAGAAATAGGGTTTGCAGAATAACATTAAAGAGTTAAAATATTGGTAATTTTAGCCTCGCGCTCATAGTTTTGATTAGACTACATCACATCCGGTCGGCCGGTCGCATACGGTCTATTTGCAGAAGTTCAGATATTTCAACGGATCCAAAACTCAAATCGGGTCATAATTTTCCGCATACGCATATGATCGGAAATCCCCGCAGCTCCCGTACGACTCTCCACTGGAAATGAATGACTTCCGGTCCGACGGCTGTCGTGTGTCGTGTGCAGTGGAAAGACGGTTTCAGGTCTCTGGATGTTGTGGGGCTGTCTTGGCTAACACGTCTCTCCAGCATCGTGTGGTGGCTGGGGACAGTACCTTTGGGATGGCAGACCGGGGTGGTGGTCCCTCTTTTTAAGAAGGGGAACCGGAGGGTGTGTTCCAACTACAGGGGGATCACACTTCTCAGCCTCCGCGGAAAAGTCTATACCAGGGCACTGGAGAGGAGAATACTGCTGATAGTGGAACCTCGGTTTCAGGAGGAACAGTGCGGTTTTCGTCCCGGTCGGGGAACACTGGACCAGCCTATACCCTGTCCAGGTGCTGGAGGGTTCATGGGAGTTTGCCCAACCAATGCACATGTGTTTTTTGGATCTGGAGAAGGCATTCAACTGTGTGGAGGGTGCTCCGGGAGTATGGGGTCCGGTGCCCTTTGTTAATGCTTGTATGACCGGAGCTGGAGCTTGGTTCGCATTGCCGGCAGTAAGTCAGACTTGTTCCCGGTGCATGTTGGACTCCGGCAGGGCTGCCCTTGTCACCGGTTCTGTTCATAATTTTTATGGACAGAATTTCTATACGCAGCCAGGGGGCGTAGGGTCTCCGGTTTGGGGGCCACACGATTTAATCTCTGTTCTTTCCGGATGATGTTGTCGTGCTGGCCCCTTCAGAATAGGACCTTAAGCATGCACTGGGATGGTTTGCAGTCGAGTGTGAAGCGGCAGGGATGAGAATCAGCGCCTCCAAATCCGAGGCCATGGTCCTCAGTCGGAAAAGGGTGGCTTGCCCACTTCAGGTTGGTGGAGAGTTTCTGCCTCAAGTGGAGGAGTTCAAGTATCTCGGGGTTTTGTTCACGAGTGAGGGAAGGATGGAGCAGGAGACCGACAGACGGATCGGTGCAGCTTCTGCAGTAATGTGGTCGATGTACCGGTCTGTCGTGGTAAAGAAAGAGCTGAGCCGTAAGGCGAAGATTTACCGGTCAATCTACGTTCCTACTCTCACCTATGGTCATGAGCTGTGGGTCACGACTGAAAGGACAAGATCCCGGATACAGGCGTCTGAAATGAGCTTTCTCCGCAGGGTGGCTGGGCGATCCCTTAGAGATAGGGTGAGGAGCTCTGTCACTCGGGAGGAGCTCAGAGTAGAGCCGCTGCTACTCCACATCGAGAGGGGCCAGCTCAGGTGGCATTTGTTCCGGATGCCTCCTTGACGTCTTCCCGGGAAGGGGTTCCGGGAGGAGACCCCGGGGAAGACCTAGGACACCCTGGAGGGATTATATCTCCCGGCTTGCCTGGGAACGCCTCGGTGTCCCCCCGGATGAGCTGGAGGAAGTGTCTAGGGAGAGGGAAGTCTGGGCATCTCCCAGCCCCGGATAAGCGGAAGAAGATGATGATGATGATGATGATGATGATGATGATGATGATGATATATAATATTATTGATGGATTGATATTTTCACACAAAATTTTATTTTAACAGTAATTTTACTACAGATGAGGGTCTTTCTCGAGAGATCGCTATATATATTCTACACCAGCTACACCGGCTCCCTGTTTACTATCGCAGCTTATTTAAATTCCTTACCCTAGTATACAAATCCCTCCGTGGTCTTGCCCTACCCTATCTGGCTGCACTTATCACCTACTATGTTCCCTCCCGTCCCTTACGCTCTCATTCTCTGTTGTCCCTCACGGTCCCACCCTCGCCCTGTGCCCAATCCCGTTTCCGTTCCTTTTCCCTTCTGGCTCCCCCTCATTGGAATAAACTCCCACTCCATATAAAAGAGTCCCCTACACTACGCAGTTTTCGCTCCTCCCTTAAAACTCATCTTTTCACCCTAGCCCCTAACCCGCGGTCAACCCTGCTCTAGCCTCTGTCCTCACTGTAGCACCCCTCTACTTACTCACCCTAAAGGCCTGTTCACACCGGGATGAATTTCGTGTGCGATATTCGTCGATGTTTAATGCCTCGTGACTAAACAAAGGGCGCCAATGTGAGTGTGCACACCGACGCGTAAAACGCCACGCGTAAAAGCGTCATGTTTTGTTTTTTTGGTTTGACGCGCCACGTCAAAAACGATCTGAAAAATGAGATTGGCGCTTTTGCTCACGTGTCTGGAGCTTCTGAAGTTACAGTAAAACACAACTTAGGGGCGCTCAAATACAAAACGGTCTTGCCGAGCACACATACATACATAATGGCGAAGAAGATATACGTGGAAGAAATAAGGCGAGGAAGATGCAAGGCAAGATGAATGTAGAGCTGCTGGTCTCGTTGGTGTCGGAACATAAAGAACTATATGACAAACGCCACAAACTTGCTCTCTTCTTCTGAGTGAAAAGCGAGTGTCAGAAGCGTAAAGTTGCGCAGCGCCACTTTGTGTAAAGGGGAATTTCTGTTTTACATTAAGCACCATCTAATGTCAGGGAATGAATTTGCATGTTGACTCGGCTCATCGTCAGCGAAAATCGCTTGGGTGTGAACACAAAAAAACGCGTTGAAAAACGCTGACGAATAACGCCGTGTGTAAGGCCATTTACAGAATAACCATACCTTCTTTCTTAACCCTTTTCTTTTCAATGTACCGTTTTAGCGCTATATACATATAAATAAATAAATACATAGAGGGAAAGT
>CM070825.1:45561134-45591134 GCA_036326025.1 Chrosomus eos
CTTAAATTATTACATTGTTTAAATGAATACATTTTTTGCTAACTGTGATTTTGTATATGTACATTTCTGAAATGCATAACTTAGACAGTTTCCACTGATAACAGATCACTCTAAATTATAATGTGGACTCATGCATTTCTGTAAAGCTGTTTTGAAATGATGTGTATTGTGAAAAGCGCTATACAAATAAATGTGAATTAAACTAGAAAGATAGATAGATAGATAGATAGATAGATAGATAGATAGATAGATAGATAGATAGATAGATAGATAGATAGATAGATAGATAGATTGATAGAGAGATAGAGAGATACAGTAGATGAACAGGTGGTGTTACCTGTAGGGAGTGTAGGACAGGAGTGTCGTCCGCTCTCAGGAACACTTGCTGTCCACGTCTGAAAAGACAAACGAGAAGCATCAGAACGAGACTCGAGCGATCATCTGTCCAACTCTATCTCACACACACTTCTGGAGCTTCTCTTCTTCTGTCTGTGTGTGTGTGTGTGTGTGTGTGTGTGTGTGTGTGTGTGTGTGTGTGTGTGTGTGTGTGTGTGTGTGTGTGTGTGTGTGTGTGTGTGTGTGTGTGTGTGTGTGTGTGTGTGTGTGTGTGTGTGTGTGTGTGTGTGTGTAAACATGTCCACATGCTGGCAGTGTGTTCTTACAGGTCTCTTCCTCGCTTCCTCTCATGAGCGTTCATGTCATTCCCTCCTGTGTGTCACAGCTCCGCACAAACCAGCACACACACACACTCACGCGCACACACACACACACACTCGTGTCGGGTCTCACAGAGGTGTGCGCTCGAGCCCTCAGCGGGAACACACTGACAGCACACACACAACCACTCTTCTGTCCTCTCTCTCTCTCTTTCACTCTCTTGACTGGGGAAGGTTCTGATCATGTTGCTCATCAGGGTCCTAAAACCCTCTGACTTTCTCTCAGACGATTTACTATATATATATATACATATATATTATTTGTGTACAAATGTAACAACAATATTTCTATGTAATTTTGCACATTACTTTGAAGAATTAACCAGCCTTTGAAATGTCACTTTGTTGTAGCACAGTTATTTCTAAAAATTAAAACAAAATATTTTACATTTAATATTGTTTGGTTACACTTTATTTTAAGGTGTCATTATTACAGTGTAATTATATATTTAAGTGCTGAGTAATATTGAGCAACTACATGTACTTACTATAGGGTTAGAGTAGGATTAGCTTATGGTTGAGGGTTAGTTGCATGCATTTATGCACAATTCACTGTTATTAATATGGTAAGTACAAGTAACGTAACGAGGACACTGTAAAATAAAGTGTTACCTATTTTTTTTTTTCAAGGGCTGTACTTATTTTTACCAATTTGCAAAAAAATGTATAAATATCTTAGAACGAAAGACAGAAGGCCGAATGATAGGCAGAAGGAAAAAATGAAGACGAAACGTGTAAAGACCAGCGAATCTACCCAAGCAACTCCACCGACACAGACACGTTATTTATGCATTGCTTTTTTTCTTTCCTTCCTCTTTTATATATCTTGCTCTTATCTGTTGTGACCTTGCTTTACTATGTGCTTCCAAATCCCTACTATTACTAACACTCGTAAATCACGTAAATCACACGTTGGAGGCGGAGGAATCCTAACAACCTGCGTACTTTCCCTGTGTCCTCTAGTACATTACTTTCATTTCCTCAGTCTCTGCAATACGCAGTCTGCAGTAAACAAAGCTGATTTCATTACATCTATTGCTAGTCATTCAGGTCTCAACCTCATGGTTCTGATTGACTTTCTAAGACACACCTCGTCTGACCGGAAGAGCTGGAAGTACTGGTCTACTCAACTCCAGTGAATGGAAACTTAATCCTTTACCATCTCTGTGTGACAATAACTCATTCAATCACTATTAGAATCCATCACTTTTAGAATAGCTTAGCAATTTGGAGGATTTGGATGTATTATTGGCTGGAACACTAAAATACACTGAACAGAAACAAGTGACGAATTCTTCAGTGATTTTTCCGCATTTATAAGGATTTCCGTATATTTCGACCTGGGAGTGAAGTTGGCTGCATTAACCCCACTGTGTGAATACTGAGACTGCTGCAAACAATTACTAAACAAACAGCAGATTCTGGGTTCTCTTACGAGAGTATCTCTCGTACTGCGTAATATCTTACGCTATGGGGAAACACTCTTTCCTCGAGATATTGAAGCCAAAAATTACCCTTAATTTTTTTAATCATGCAAAACGCTTTTGCAGCAGCAAGCAGACAAGGGCGAAACAGCTCGCGCGCCCATTGGCTGCCTCGCTGGAAAAGCTGCAGCCTATCGAGTGAAGGCACTGCGTGACGTAATGACGAATGAAGACGCTTCGCGCTCATTTCGTCATGTCCCGCCAGTATAGGCGTGGTCTCGCCCTATAATACCCCTCGATAGCTGTATTTCTCTGATTTTTCATTCTTCACGCGAAGCTCACGCATCGCGGGATCCAGAGTGAGAAGCCGCGCCGTTGACTTGTAGCCTTCTCAGCGGGACGTGCCATCTTCTGAAGTCGCTGGCCCAGCCGCCTTCAACTGCCGTACCTGCTGCGCTTTCCGGCGTACTATATCCTTTTACTCTGCTAACTGTGTGTGTGTTTGCTTACGTGACGCAACACCCATTATCTGTTCTAAAAGAGCTGCGTCTTTTTAAAGATGCCTTCCTGTGGTTCTTGCCGAGCCCCACTCAGCGACGAGGACCGCCACGTCATCTGCGTGTCCTGCCTGGGTGAGGATCACGCGGCCACCGCGCTCGCTGAAGGCGGATGCCATCATATTGAACGCTTGCCTATGGTGACTCTGCGGACTCGCCTAGCTTCGTTCTCCGAGCCCGCATCCCAGCCCGCCGTGATGCCGCGCCGCAAGAAGCTGCCGCGCCCTGCGCGCGCCCGAGCTATTTCCAGCCCGCCAAAGCTCGCCGGTTCGCCCGCCAGCTTTGCCGGCTTCGCTCGAGTCGCTCCCAGACGGACAGCGGCCGCCGTCTGCCGCCGCGTCCGCACTTGAGCTCGACAAACTTACCGGAGACGGCATTGAAACTGAGCCGATGCGTCCGCTCTCTCAAGCCGTGGATTACATCGGCCTGAATGGTGAGATACATTTGTGGCTAACGCTATCCGAGATGACGGAAGCTGAGCGCTCCGTGTTCCTCGACGTTCTCGCTCTGCTGGACGCCGCCCCCCTCAGCGCGGGCCCCGGCCGAGGATTGAGATAAAGCCCGAGGTCTCAAGGCCTTCCTAGTCTCTCTAGGAAAGCGACGGTGTTCAGTTCCCGCTGCGGCCGGATTTCCACCAAAACTTCTCGCTCGTTCAGTTCCATGCGTTGTGACTGTCCCAGTGTATTTCGCAGTGAAGCAGCCGGTGTCTCAGCCCGCTTGCCTGCGCACAAAAGCCGTTTCTATGGCTACCCAGATAAATCCAATAAAGAGTGCATTTTCTGGTGTTCCGGCCACGGCCGATGGTGTTACGAGTGTTGTAAGAATGCCCACGTCCCAGTGCCCATTCCCACACCCAGACACAGCCCGCCACGGTGCAGGGCTAGCACAAATAAAACCAACTCATGTTGGTTGTGCAGAAAATGTAGTGAACGCGCCCATACAATGCCCGCTTACACTACACGATGCGTGTCCCTTGGTTTCTGTAAAAACGAAACTAACACACATTTAGTCGGCGCGAGCCGACAGTGTTCTCAGTGCAGTAAATGTGCCCGCTGTTCCGCATTTCCTCACTGACACGCCGAATCCCACGGGATTCACCCCCGCTCGCTTTCTATGCACAACCCGTCACAGAAAAGCTGAGCGCGGCCAGGCTGCCCGCTGTGATTAGCGCACACCTCGCACGCTGTGAACACAGCGTTGATTCAGTCGGCGCGAGCCGAGTATTCTCCGTGCAGAAAATGTGCCCGCTGTCTCGCGCCCGCATTTCTCACAGACACTCCGAATCTCACGGGATTCGCCCCCGCTCGTCTTCTCTGCACAACCCGTCACAGAGAAGCTGAGCGCGGCCAGGCTGCCGGCTTTGATCAGCGCGCGCCTCGCACGCTGTATACACAGCAGTGATTTAGTCGCGCGAGCTGACAGTATTCTCAGTGTAGTAAATGTGCCGCATTAGTAAATGTGCCCACATTCCCTCACACGCGCCGAATCCCACAGGATTCGCCCCGCTCGCTTTCTCTGCGCGTCCCGCCATAGAGAAGCTGAGCGCGGCCAGGCTGCCCGCTGTGATCAGCGCGCCCCCCGCCTCGAACGCTGTAAACACGGTGCTGTGTTCCCAGTACACAGGGGCTCTCGAGCCGCCGTCCTGCCGCGGCCAGAGCCCAGATTTCATTCTACCCCTAGCTATTCACGCAGATGCGTGGTCAAGGCTTCCCGGGGTATCAGAATGGGTGTTGAACACTATAACGAGGCTGTTCGCCACAGTTCGCTCGACGCCCCCGCCGTTATACGGCGCGAGTCGAAACTACGGTGTTATAGCGAAGTGTTTCATCTACTTCGAGCCGAGATAGCGAAACTACTGAGAAAAGGGGCTATAGAACCTCTATCTCAGGGCGAAGGGGGCTTATACAGCAGATATTTTCTGGTACCGGAAAAAGATGGTGGGCTCAGACCGATTCTAGATCTGCGACTGCTGAACAGAACGCTCGGGAAGCGCCAGTTCAGAATGCTTACGACCAGGAAAATCCTCGCGCAAGTGCGCCAAGGAGACTGGTTCATGTCAACAGATCTGAAAGACGCCTATTTTCAAATACAAATAGCGTCCCATCACAGGCGATTCTTGAGATTCGCCTTCGAGGGCCAGGCATATCAATACACAGTCCTGCCGTTCGGCCTGTCCATAGCACCCCGTACGTTCACGTAGTGCATGGACGCGGCCCTCGCCCCCCTGAGACTTCGGGGCATGCGAGTTTTGAACTACTTGGACGATTGGCTGATTCTAGCTCGTTCACGAACGGAGCTCATAGAACACAGGGCCGCATTACTCGAGCACCTCGAGGAGCTGGGCCTTACAGTCAATTGGGCGAAAAGCTCACTGCTCCCCAGTCGGAGAATTTCCTTCTGGGAACAGTGTTGGACTCGCTATCCATGACAGCACGCCTGTCACCGGAGCGCGGATTGAATATTCAGCACGTCGCGAGATCCTTCCGCCACGGCTCTATAGTCCCGCTCAGAAGGTTTCAGAAAATGCTGGGTCTGATGGCCTCAGCAGCCTCCGTACTCCAGTTGGGCCTGCTCCGCATGCGCCCACTGCAGCTATGGCTAAAAGCACGAGTTCCCCCAGGGCGTGGACCGCGGGTCTATTTCGCCTCAGGGTCGACCTTCAGTGCGTTTCAGCTCTGAAACCGTGGAAAGTGACCGACTGGTATCAGTCAGGTGTGAGTCTGGGGATCGCCTCGGGTGTGAAGGTGGTGTCTACGGACGCCTCCACATCGGGGCGGGGAGCGCTGCTCGAGGGCAGACCACTAGCTGGCCTATGGTCAGTACGGGAGAAGCTCCTTCACATAAACTGCTTGGAATTAATGGCAGTCGACAAAGCGCTAAGGCGCTTCTGTCCCCAGATAATAGGCCACCACGTATTGGTCCGGTCGGACAACATGTCAGTGGTGGCGTACATAAATCGCCAGGGCGGCATCGGGTCCACACGCCTTTGCAGGCTGGCGGAACCCCTCTTGGTCTGGGCCCAGCGCAACCTCCTTTCTCTGAAAGCGGCGCACGTGCCTGGGCACCTGAATACGGGTCCAGACAAGCTGTCCAGAGACAACGTCCCGACAGGAGAATGGTCGCTGCATCCGCAGACGGTCCAGCTGCTGTGGGAAACGTTTGGCAGAGCGCAGGTGGACCTGTTCGCGTCCCGCGAGAACGCTCACTGCCCAGTATTCTTCTCGAAAAGCAGGGACGCGCTGGCCCATGCTTGACCCAGCGGTCCCCTGTATACTTTTCCCCCTGTCTCGCTCCTGCCTCAGGTGTTGGAACGGATCAGGGAAAATGGATGCCCAGTGCTGCTTGTAGCTCCGCTCTGGACGAACCAGGCTTGGTTTCCGGTCCTGATGCGGATGGCCAGCACTGCCCCGTGGCCTGTACCGTTGAGGAGAAATCTCCTCTCTCAGACGGAGGGCTCGATTTGGCATCCTCGCCCGGAACTGTGGTCCCTGCACGCATGGGCCATCAACGGGTACCCGCTAGCCTCCCGGAAGGAGTGCTAAACACGATCGCGCAGGCTAGAGCTCCGTCTACCAGACGGCTCTATGCCTCGAAATGGTCGGTGTTCTCTACTTGGTGTCGAGCCCGTGGCTTTTCACCTGTGGACTGCGGGGTTAAGGAAGTGCTTGCCTTCCTTCAGGAGCTGATGGATAAGGGAAGGACCCCATCCACGCTCAAAGTTTACGTGGCGGCCATAGCAACGTTTGCTAAACTGGTGTCTGGCCAGTCACTGGGGAAAAAACGACTTAGTCGTGCGTTTCCTACGAGGAGCTCGGAGGTTAAACCCTCCCAGGCCCCCTTCAGTCCCGGCTTGGGACCTTTCCACGGTCTTGGAGGCCATGAAAGGCGCCCCGTTTGAGCCGATCCAGCTGTCGGACATGAAGCACCTGTCCCTTAAGACGGTGTTTCTATTGGCTCTCGCTTCAGTGAAGCGTGTAGGGGACTTACAGGCGCTTTCTGTAAGCGCGTCATGTCTGGAGTTTGGGCCTAACGACTCAAAGGTCGTACTCAAACCGAGGCACGGCTACGTGCCGAAATCCCTCAATACACCGTTTAGGGCCCAGGTAATTTCCCTGTCAGCCCTTCCGGTTCTCGATGAGGAGAGGGACGCGAGTCTCCTTTGCCCTGTCAGGGCGTTAAGGGCTTATGTGTCCCGCTCGGCTGGGTTCAGGCAGACCGAGCAGCTTTTCGTTTTGTTTGGCGGCCGTTCTAAGGGACTCGCCGCCTCAAAACAGAGCCTATACAGATGGATAGTGGATGCCATAGCGCTGGCTTACACTTCCAAGGGCCTGCGGTGCCCATTGGGTGTCAAAGCGCACTCCACAAGAGGCGTGGCCTCGTCGTGGGCATGGTATAGCGGGGTCTCCCTGCAGGATATCTGTACGGCTGCGGGCTGGGCCTCGCCGTCGACATTTATCAAGTACTATAACCTGGAGGTGCCCGCCTTACAAGCTAAGCTTTTGGCGGTCTGAACTTCGGGCTTATCGGCCGCCAATGCGGCTATGTTGCCCTTACGGGTCGGTACCCCTACGGGACTTTTATGAAGGAGTGATGCTTCTAGCCTCTCCTCCTCTACTCTATGTGAGTTAGGGTGATTATGCACTAGATGTGCCCCGGGCTTGGCCCCGGGACTCTGGTTTTGGATCCCTGTCCGCACGGCGTTTTGTATGGGGTCCCCATAGCATAAGATATTACGCAGTACGAGAGATACTCTCGTAAGAGAACGTACTCGGTTACTAACGTAACCTCGGTTCTCTCTAGAGAGGGAACGAGTACTGCGTATCTTGCCGTGCTTGAACTATGCTCTGGTTCGCTTCGGTGTACAAAATCAGAGAAATACAGCTATCGAGGGGTATTATAGGGCGAGACCACGCCTATACTGGCGGGACATGACGAAATGAGCGCGAAGCGTCTTCATTCGTCATTACGTCACGCAGTGCCTTCACTCGATAGGCTGCAGCTTTTCCAGCGAGGCAGCCAATGGGCGCGCGAGCTGTTTCGCCCTTGTCTGCTTGCTGCTGCAAAAGCGTTTTGCATGATTAAAAAAATTAAGGGTAATTTTTGGCTTCAATATCTCGAGGAAAGAGTGTTTCCCCATAGCGTAAGATATTACGCAGTACTCGTTCCCTCTCTAGAGAGAACCGAGGTTACGTTAGTAACCGAGTACGTTTTCTGACATTTTATTTCATGCATGGCATCCGCGAGCTCACGGCTCCATCTAGTATATCCTAATATCTCAACACAATCACTTGTCAAGCGCCAAGCTCGTGATCCGTGATCTGGGTGGTATGGTTTTCTTTTTTTTTTTTTTTTTTACCCGATGTAGTAAGTCATCTTCATTTTTTTTCTCGATCTTTGTGACTTCGCACACTTGATTTTCATTGTCTGGTCAGCATATTATCACTGTATTATGTACAGTATTTATTAGCAATGGACCATACAGTATATGTGTTCTTAAATCATCTCAAAACATCAAACGTGTTTTGATGTCCTCTGCCTGGATGGAATCAAAGTCTAAGGCCATCTGGCTATCTGAGTCTGTTCTCATCATACACTACGTGATTTTCTGTGAACACACAAAATTATGCAGACTGGCACAGATCTTCGGCAACTACTGCCGACTCACCCAAATCGAAAATTGGGGCAAAAATCTGAGCAAAAGTCGTGTAGTGTATTCCAGCTTTTACTCTCATCCTTCTCTGAGGATGGTACTCCTCTCATAGTCGTGGAAGGGTGAGGTGTCTAAGACCCAACATCTAGCTACTGGAGTGCCTCAGGGCTCAGTGCTGGGACCGCTTATTTTCTCCATCTACATGTCATCACTAGGATCTGTCATTCAGAAACATGGTTTATCCCATCAAGGCAAGGCAAGGCAAGTTTATTTATATAGCACATTTCATACACAGTGGTAATTCATAGGAGAAAATAAAATAATCAAAACAAATAAGAATAATTAAAACAGTTTAGAATAAAAAAAATAAAATAAAGTACAGTAAAAACAGTCGGACGAACAGTGGCACAGTGCTCATTCAGTAAAAGCATAGCTAAACAGGTGTGTTTTGAGTCTGGATTTGAATGTGACTACTGTAGGAGCACATCTGATCTCTTCTGGAAGCTGGTTCCAGCTGCGGCTGGCATAGTAGCAAAAAGAAGACTCTCCTTGCTTAGAGTGAACCCTTGGTATTTCTAACTGATGTGATCCTAATGATCTGAGTGATCTGTTGGGTTTATATTCAGTGAGCATATCTGCAATATATTGAGGTCCTAGCCCATTGAATGATTTATATACAAGTAATAATACTTTAAAATCAATCCTAAATGTAACTGGGAGCCAGTGTAAAGACCTGAGGACTGGTGTGATATGTTCATATTTTCTGGTTATGCTCAGAATCCTGGCAGCAGCGTTCTGTATGAGCATCAGTGTTATCACCTAGCTACTGGAGTGCCTCAGGGCTAAGAACTGTGACCGCTTCTCTTCTCCATCTACATGTCATCAATGGGATCTGTCATTCAGATACATGGCTTTCCCATCACTGTAATCATCTAGCTACTGGAGTGCCTCAGGGCTCAGTGCTGTGACCGCTTCTCTTCTCCATCTACATGTCATCAATGGGATCTGTCATTCAGATACATGGCTTTCCCATCACTGTAATCATCTAGCTACTGGAGTGCCTCAGGGCTCAGTGCTGGGACCACTTCTCTTCTCCATCTGCATGTCATCACTAGGATCTGTCATTCAGAGACATGGTTTTTCCTATCACTGCTACACTGATGACACAACTCTACCTCTCATTCCAACTAGATGATCCGACGCTACTTGTTTGCATCTCAGCCTGCCTGAGACATTTCTTACTGGATGAAGGACCATCACCTTCAACTAAGCCCTATGAAGATAGAACTGCTCGTGGACGGTTCCCTGCTGGAGGAATGAGCTGCGTAACTCAACCGGAGCTGCTGAGACTTAAGCCATATTCAAGAAACTGATGAAGACGAATATTTTTCAGCAACACTTGATCTAGTAATACTAACACTTGCTATGCTATATCTATTTATTAAAACAAACTTGCCATGTGTACTATGTTGGAATAACTGGGACTCGTCACAGCACTTGCATATTGTTGCCCAATTGTTAGTTTAAATGTAAATTTAAGGAAACAGCTTCTGATGATTTCAGTTTCAGGTTTCAGCAGAACATTTGAGAGACCCCCATGTTGTGACTGAGAAGGTCATTTTTTTCCCCATTAATTACAGAGAAATTACAAAGTGTTTTCACAATTCTGCCAAAAAAAGCAAAGCACTACAAAAGTTCATGTCTTATAACCTAAAGTAAATAACATTTACCTGCAAAAATGATATAACTGCATTCATGTGTGTGTGTGTGTGTGTGTGTGTGGTGTGTGTGTGTGTGTGTGTGTGTGTGTGTGTGTGTGTGTGTGTGTGTGTGTGTGTGTGTGTGTGTGTGTGTGTGTGTGTGTGTGTGTGTGTAGGTATATTATCTTTTAAAGCAGTTTTGTATATGCATTTTTGCTTTTATTGTAAATATGGTATATTTTTACTGGATATTAATACATAAATACTGATTAGGAATATAATAAGAATACTGATAATGAATGTCATCTAAGTAAGAAATGATTTACAATATTAAGATTACAGTACAGTAAACAGTTTGAGTTGTTTTAATAGTGGAACATCATAGAATAGAAGAATGTTGAAAGAGGAAATAGACCAACAATAATAATGTTCTCAGAAGTGCAAGAGGAACAGTCAGGGTTGCCAGAAATAAATGAGATATTAGTATTTCTCCTGTCTATATTTCTGTCTTTTATCTGCAATGAATCCGAGAAAATGATCACACACACACACAGACACAGACACACACACACACACACACACACACACACACACACACACACACACACACACACACACACACACACACACACACACACACACACACACACACACACACACACACACACACACATACACACACACACACACACACACACACACACACAGTACTGATCAAATATTCCTATTAAAAAAGTCACAATGACAAGGAACAAAACTTCATGTGACGAAAGGAGATTTGCTAATGAAGATGATCATGCAATCGTTCTGATGTTGACGCACAGGCCAGACCCATGTGCACATCAGATCATCATGTTGTTTCAGCGACAGCTCATTTCAGCACACAGTGATTATTGATCTCTGAGCAGACTTTAACTTTAGCTCCAACATTCATTCCATCAGACAGTTTCAATCGGTTATTAAAAGCAGAGCAAGAAATAATGTTTGTAATAAATGCACTACAAAAAAAATGTGTTATCCAGTACAAATATCTAAACATGTTTAAATCAAGATACATTTACTTGAGAAGCAAAATAACTTAAGATATTAAGTTTTTATTAAGTGAATTTAAGCTTAAAACAAGAAAGAAATTATCTGAATTTAATTTTATTCTCTGGTTTTAAGTTTAAAGTCACTTAAGTTTGATATCTTCATTTAAGAATGTTTATAGAATATTTGAAATGAAAAACCAAGACAAAAATCTTTTTTTTTTTTGCAGTGTAGTACTTCTTCTTGTTTTATACTTAAAATAGTTTGCCAAGAGATTAATATAAAAGTAACACTTTATAATAAGGTTTCATTTGTTAACATTAGTTAACTATATTAGTTACATGAACTGTGAACAATAATTTATACAGCATTTATACTCTTAGTCAATGTTTACTAATACGTATTTTACTAATACATTTGCATCATTGATAATTATTTTCCTGATTATTACTATGAAAAATATGTATTGTATAAAGTGCTGTAGAAATAAAGCTGACTTGACAAACAAAAACTACTGTTTTTCACTACATATAATGTTATGATAGCAGTAATGGTCATGTTGTCTCTTTGTGTCATTGTGGCAAGAAAGGATTGAAAATAAACTTTGTGTCATGTGGCAAGAAAGGATTGCAAAATAAACATGAAAGTGAATAAATGACACAATTTTAATATAATATCATGAAAAACGGCTTCACTTTGACTGACAGATTGAAGCCAAAACACATTAGAGATCAATGTTTCCCTGCAGGCTTTAATCTCATTATGATCGAAACCCTCAGATCCGCAAAAACCTTACGCACACACACAATTTATGACAGCAAATAAGTGGCGAAAAATTAATTTTCACTTAGAAATTGCATGTAAATTTCACAAACAATTACAACAGCAATTCTCACATCAAATTAAATGTGAAATATTGAAGTTGAAAAACAACAGTTATAATTATTATATAATATCATATTATAATGCATTTTAACTTTGGTTACAATTATTTATGAAAATATATAATGCATTATGTACATTATGAATATATTTATAATGCATTATATATATAAAGGCTTCAAATAAAGATTTACCATAATTTTTACAGCATGTCAGCGAGGTATGGGTGAAAATGTGTGCGTATGCAAGAACCTCTTGAGTGGCCCATCAAATCAGGAGACATATAGATCAATGTTCCACAAAGATCCGTCTTTGCAGGTTTACAGCACTCAAGAGAATAACACACACACACACACACACACACACACACACACACACACACACACACACACACACACACACACACACACACACACACACACACACACACACACACACACACACACGCGCTCATTCATGTTGTTACCTGATCAGAATGCCAGAGCACTTTCATTTAACACTGAGTTTAATCAAGACTGTGTTCAGAGAAAAGGAACAGTAACCAGTAATTACAACAGTGCATTACCCTCGGGAACACACACACACACACACACACACACACACCACACACACACACACACACACACACACACACACACACACACACACACACACACACACACACACGCATGCACAAACATGCAAGTGAGCAAATAAAGATAAGTGCACACACTCTGAGCAGATTAAAACAATGAGGAAACAAAGAAAGAGCAGGCAAGAAAAAAAAGAGATTTTACAGGTTGGGTGGCCTCAACATGTTTCACACACACACACACACACACCACACACACACCACACACACACACACACACACACACACACACACACACACACACACACACACACACACACACACACACACACACACACACACACACCACACACACACACACACACACACACACACACTGCATAGACCTACATCTAGTTTATAAGAAATTTGTGCTTGAAATATGAACAAATATCTGCCAGTAGGGTCAGAAAAATAATCATTCAAAGGGAAAACAAGATTATTTTTCTGACTCCATTGGCAGATATTTGTTCTTGTTTTATGCACAAACTCACTTAATTTTATATATTTTTCAGTAAACAAGAGTTAATATCTTCAGCCAGTAAATGTATCTTGATTAAGAATGTTGAGATTTTAAGAATGTTGAGATAAACCGAGACAGAAACATTGAGGAAGAACGTCATTATTTGCAGTGTTCTTCTGTGAAGCTGCTTTGAAACATTCTGTACTGTATAAAGCACTATAGAAATAACTGTGGCTTGACTTTTCTTAATTTTTTTCAGAATTTAAAATTTATGGTAACATTTTTAATTGGTAAAATTTTAAATTCCAAATGCTGTGCCTTGATTCAAACATTCTACAATGACAACAAACAAAACATTACTGTCATGGATCAAAGTTAGATTTATGGTTATAAGAAGAGAGCAAAAACAAGAAAATTGCATAAAAAAGTCTTTCAAACAACCGAACCCAAAAACCTACAAACCGAAATATTTGCAGTGTCATACATCACAACACGCTTCAAAACATATTTCCACACATGTAGATATACTGTAAAAGTGTCAGTGTATGTGACATATCAAATCATGTCATCAATGTCCTAAATATTTGTACTTTTAAAAAATGCATTTGTGACATTGCAGGTGAAAAAAATAAGCATTTATAAGACCTAAAACACACAGTTCCCTTCCTTATACTGTACATGGAGGGCACACTGGGGCTAGTTGTCACACTGTTTACTATAATGAATTTTAAAGATGGGTCTGTTTTGGAAAATTTCTACATAATCACAACCTTAAAGTCTTGACAAAAAAACATAAATACTGTTATATAAAAAAATGGAAATGGTCAAATGGAAAGTTCCACTCACCATATTATACAGTTGACTTTTCAGCTAAATAGAAATGGTAAAAATTATGAATCATGAAACATTTAATAAAAAAAATATGAAAGTATTACTTTATATAAATTCTACAAAATTACCAAATATAAAACACGTTGACAACTTGCCCCAGAAAAAAAAAACTAAAATAAAAATAAGGTTTACACTTTATTTCGATGCTCCACTTTAGACATTCTACTAAGTATAAGTAACTATGCAACTAAATCCAATTTCAAACCAAACCAATTTCTTTTACCATTAAATTATGTTTATCTCTGTAAAGCTGCTTTGAAACAATCTACATTGTTAAAAGCGCTATATAAATGAGGATGACTTGACTTGACTTGACTAAATGTCAAAAGTTGACACAGTTACTTTTAGCTAATAAAATGCCTAAATAAAGTATAACTAAAATACGTGATAATATAGGTTTAGCTTTAAGAACATAATTCACAAAAAAAACAACAAAGTTCAACTATTTTACAACAGAAATCCCACATACAACACCACTGCTAGAGAAAACAAATATTTCTGACTCAAAATGGATTAACTTCCCCACGTGACAACTAGCCCCGGTGTCCTATATGCCGTTTAGCCTAGATCAACCAAAAGTTCATGTTATTTGTCACCAAGAGAAAGTCAGAAAGATGAAATGTGAAAAATCAAAACTTACTGCGACATTATAGATGTGATGACGGACAACACACACACACTTATGGTTGTGACGGTTCTGCAGTGTGTTTGTGAGAGAGGAAACCCTAACGGTGACCTGGGGACTAGAAGGGAAATGGTTCATCTGTGTGTAACACACACAC
The DNA here is from genome assembly GCA_036326025.1 of Chrosomus eos. Classification (NCBI taxonomy): domain Eukaryota; kingdom Metazoa; phylum Chordata; class Actinopteri; order Cypriniformes; family Leuciscidae; genus Chrosomus; species Chrosomus eos. The sequence goes on from CM070825.1 coordinate 45,575,839, forward strand.
ACACACACATACAGATACACACCCTGTGTTTCCTGAGGACGTTCACTAGGTTTACGGATGAGAGCGACTCAGGAAAGACACACGTGAGAGTGAGAGAGGCAGGTGGCATGGAAATTATGGGACGTCAGAGAGACACACTGACCCTGTCAATCATCTCCATGGAGACATCGTAACCCGGAAATAGGACACACACACCACACACACACACACACACACACACACACACACACACACACACACACACACCACACACACACCTCTGCGTTTGACCTCTTCACCCCGTCTGATATTCCCGGGAAACACAGACAGTGAGACTCTGTTTGGAACAATGCGGATATGCTGATCTACTGAAACAATAATATGGGATCTTCACACAGAAGCCTTCAGAATCAGTTTAGCTCAACCAGCACAGCATCACACATGTCAAGGTGTGTGTGTGTGTGTGTGTGTGTGTGTGTGTGTGTGTGTGTGTGTGTGTGTGTGTGTGTGTACCTACTTAACTAATTTTGTAAAATGTGTACCCAGAAGTGACCAAAACCTGAGAAAAATCTCCAAAAACATCACTTTGAGGACGTCCTCATTTGTAAATCTGGTATAAAAAATATGGTAATTAAAGGTTTTTAAAAAATGTAAAATGCAGAAAGTTTTGTGTGATGGGTAACATTAGGGGTTGGGTTAGTGTGTGTGTGTGTTGTGTGTGTGTGTGTGTGTGTGTGTGTGTGTGTGTGTGTGTGTGTGTGTGTGTGTGTGTGTGTGTGTGTGTGTGTGTGGTGTGTGTGTGTGTGTGTGTGTGTGTGTGTGTGTGTGTGTGTGTGTGTGTGTCTCTCTTCTACCTCTCCGGGGATTGCCACCTTGTCGTGGTGGAGAGGTTTGTGTGGTCCTGTGATCCCAAGAGCAACGCTCAGGGAGCGATCCAACCAAGACCTCAATGGTGGAACTGGCAGAGGAAGATGACTGGCCTTCGGGGAGCAACTCAACAACTGGGAAGGCAGAAAAGGGCATCTTGGACTCCATGCCACTGGATTCTGACCCAGATCTGTCAAGGGCCATGTGGTGGCTGTCCGTGCACCAGTCTCCCGGCATCCTTTTGGGAATCCACCCTAACATCCCAGTTTAAGTCCTATGGTGACCAGAAAGTGGCGAAGGGGGGAGGATTATGAGATCTGGAAGCTCCTAGTCATAAACTGGCACATTAGACAATGAGTGCTAGTCTCAGTTTAGCTCACCTCATGTGGGGAAAGGCCTAAAAGAGGTGCCCTAAAAATAGTCCGCCTCAAACCTCCTGACTGGATTACCGTGTCCAGAGGGATCACCATTCGTGATCAGAAACATAACTATAAACTTTGGAGCCTGAAATGTGCGCACACTGATGGATAGTGCAACCAGTGTTAGACCTGAGATGAGAACTGCAATCATCTCTAGAGAACTGAGAAGATACCGGATTGACCTAGCCATCCAACTCAAAGAGGAGAAGGGTGGCTACACTTTCCTCTGGAAAGGAAAAGGTGCCGATGAGACCAGGATCTGTGGTTTTGGATTTGCCATTATCAGACAGCTATATTAACTTCTTGTGTGGAATAGTGAGTACCTCATGACCATCCGTCTCGTGCTTGCCAACAACCAGATAGCAACCGTTGTGAGTGCCTATGCATCTACTTTAGACTCTCTATAGGAAGTAAAAGAGACCTTCTACGCCTGCTTAGATGAGACACTGATGAGAATCTCCAGGGAATATAAGATTATTCTCCTAGGAAACTTCACTGGCAGGGATCAACACCTTGAAGGGAGGGCATTGGGATCATCAAGTTTAATAGAGTTATGCTTCTCAGCAAGTCTGCTCAGTACGACCTCACCATTACTAACACGCTCTTTCACCAGAAAAACTAATTTAAGGCATATTGGAGACACCCCAGTTCCAAACAGTGGCACCTCATTGACTATGTATGACATTGTATGAGCCAGGGACTGTCGTGACGTGAACATCACAAGGGCCATGGTCAATGCAGATGACCTCAAGACAGATCATTGCCTTAGCCGCTCCATAATGTCAATCAAACTCAATAGGAGAGCTCAAAAGAAGCAGATCCAACCAAGATTGAACCTTGACAGCTGCAAGAGTGACTTCAGGCCTCTCTTCGGGAAAGCCTCCAACAAGAATACCCTGATGACATCGAAGGGCACTGGAGTCTGCTCAAGTCTACCATCCTTGCTACCTGCAAAAATAATCTTAGGTCCAGAAAACACCAGGACTGGATTGATGAGAATAACACAGAGATTGAACAACTCTATAACAAGAAAAGGAAAGCCTTACATGCCTAGCAAAATTATGTAACTTGCAAGGCCAAAAGGGTGGCTTGCTCCATAGACAAGCCAGAGACAGGTGAGGGAATTAAAAAACTCTTGGTGGACAGAAAAGGCTGTAGAAATCTAGAAACTGACAAACTCAGGTAACACCAGAAGCTTTTTCAATGCTACCAAGGCCATCTATGGTCCAAGCTACCAGCTACCACCAAACCACCAGCACAAAAAAAGAACGAGCAGATGCTGCTGAAGGACAACGAGTCCATTAACGCCTAATGGAAGTAGCACTTCCAAGAACCAAACACATCCCCAAAGTCCCATCAGAGAAGACATGGGGAACCTCCAACTATAACAGAGGTTAAAGACACCATGGGAACAATAAGGCTGCCAGTCCAGATGGGATTCCTGCTGAGATCTTAAAGGAAGGTGAGCCTCCTGTATTACATCCATGCCCAACACTTCAAGGTCTTGAAAAAAGAGGAACTTCCCTCAGAGCTCAGGGACACTCTAATAGTGATCATATTCAAGAAGGGGGACCAGGCTGAATGTGAAAATGAACGGGGCATCTCGCTCCTGTCCACAACAAGAAAAGTCCTTGCTTGTGTCCTTGCAAATCGACTTCTACCACTGTCTGAGGGAGTTTTCCCAGAATCACAGTGTGGCTTTTGCCCATCTAGAGGTACAGAAGACATGATATTCACAGCACACCAACTACAGGAAAAATGCTGTGAACAATTGAACATGGACTTTATAGACCTGGCAAAGGCTTTTGACACAGTAAACCGCCAGGCTCTGTGGAGCATACTATTTAGATACGACATTCATGACAAGTATATCAGACGACTAAGCTTCTACATGATGAGCCAGGGTCAGTCACAGTGCTCAGCAATAGCGGCTCTGATTCCAAGCCTTTCACGGTGGAAATTGCGGTCAAACAGGGAAGCATTATTGCACCCACCCTGTTTGCCATCTTCATTAGTGCCATACTCCAACACATTGGTCATCCATCTCATTCAAGTAAAGTCAAGTCACCTTCATTTAAAGCAACACTATGTAACATTGTTTACCTTAAAATAATGTTTCCAAAATCTTATCAGTGGTTCATCAAGTCGTAACAGGGTGAAAGGCACTTATGCATCGCCTGACGGGGTCTGTATAGCTTTTACTGGCACTATGTGACTTCAGGGTTCGGGTAGTAACCCGACAACAAAAAGAACTACAATATTCGACTGCTTTACGTCAAGTGCTACAATAGTCATTATTTCGTTTTTCTTCGTTTCTGATGTCGCAATACATCATCCTTTCATGAAATCATGTAACATACTCTACCTTGTCTGTGGACATCGTTCATTCTAAAGCCGGTGCTGGATAAACAGTGAGCGTGCGTGCGACAGTAGGCTAAATTATTTACGACAGCGGCAATGGACAATTTTGTTTCCAACCAGTAGGACGACCGAAGAGGAAAAGTTACTTGGTGTTACTTTAAATAGCGCTTTTAACAATATAGACTGTTTCAAAGCAGCTTTACAGTGATAATAGGAAATAAAAGTAACAAAGATTGTTTTGGCTTTACAGCAGCTCTAGAATAAAATGATTGTCTAGCTAAAGTTAGTTTTGATTGATTCACTTCCATTGCAAAGATCATTAGCTATTAAGTTAGGGGCCTGCTTACATGACACCGTTTTAACTGAAAAAAGAAAATGTGTTCTGGCTGTTCATTTGAACTACAACAGTGTTTGGTACCATCAAAGGTCCTTACGAAAGACTCTGAGGAACAGCTGAGAGGACAGACGCACCAACATCAGTGTCTTGGAGAAAGCCAACATGACCAGCATGACCACTACAATAATGCAGTACCAACATTGATGGACAGGCCATGTCATCCACATGTCCAACACACGTCTCCCCAAACAGATCCTGTACTCTCAGCTGAAGGAAGGTTGCCGAGCCACTAGCGATCAATACAAGGACAATATCAAGGCCATTCTGTAGAAATTCCATATCACATCAAGCAATTGGGAACACACTGCACTAGCCAATGATGATTATGTTATGTTTGTGTGTGTGTGTGTGTGTGTGTTGTGTGTGTGTGTGTGTGTGTGTGTGTGTGTGTGTGTGTGTGTGTGTGGGTGTGTGTGTGTGTGTGGTTGTGCGTGCGTGTGTGTGTGCGTGCGTGTGTGTGTTGGTAGTTAGGGTCAGGTTAGTTTAGGGAATAGATTATACAGTGTGACAGTATAAAAACCATAACACCTATGAATGTCCTCACAAGAACAGCAAACAAATGTGTGTGTGTGTGTGTGGTGTGTGTGTGTGTGTGTGTGTGTGTGTGTGTGTGTGTGTGTGTGTGTGGTGTGTGTGTTGTGTGTGGTGTGTGTGTGTGTGTGTGTTGTGTGTGTGGTGTGTGTTGTGTGTGTTCCAAAGGCACAAGCGAATTGCATAGCATACAGGTGGAAAAAAAGAAACACTTCTCTCTCAGAGCCAAACTGAAACACTGCACACTGAAGGCTCTATGGACGAATTTCATGCTAAGAGAGGAGCCAACATTTTCTAATTTCCTCGTTATTGGAAAAATCCCAGTGTCTCCAAAACTTTCAGCACTAATGAAACCTCAACGACCCCCCTTACAGACCACAGTAGTTCAGCCCATGTGGGTCAAACCATTCCTGATGATGAGGAGACAGCAGATCAGATCAATATACTGGCTTCAATACGAGTGATTGCCACAGAAAATCAATCCAGCTCATAAAAAAAGAAAAAGAAACATGTTTGGAGTGAATCCACATCTACTGTGTGAACAGCAAAAATCCACAGCTTGTGTTTGTGTTCAATCTCTAACATGAATTATTCAGTATACTAAATGTGTGTTATTTGAGCACTAAAGTGTCTAAATTGTGTTTTCTTTAGAGATCTCCTCCTCAACAACTCACTTATTAATAATCACACAAAAAAAAACTATACAGCAATTGTTGCATGTGGTTGTTGCTTAGTAACCATCAGCGGTCAGGGAGAAGCTCAATCACATCTCTCTAACAGCGTCTCGGGGAAAAAAAGACACAAAGAAAGTGTCGTTTATTTCTGACCTGCTGATCTGAGTTCATTTCTAATTATAAAACAGATTGTTCTGACTCTAAAATCTGATTGGGTGAGCTGCACCTGTGACACACATCTGCAAAAGTTACAATAATCAATATATTACATTGTAGAAAATGTATTCCGATTATTAATATTAACTGAATAAATATATCTCATGTCATTTTATTTCATTTTATTCTGTGTAAGTGGATTTGAATGAAAGTGTAACCCAAATAAACAAACAAAATCTCTCATTTTTATCCTATTAATACATCTTGTTAATTTAATAATTTACTTTATTTTGCAATTATTCTTATTTTGCACTGCTGTGGCAATACACGTGCACATAAAACCCTAAATAAATGCATGTTATGTTATTCAAATATATAATTTTATATATTTTATCTTAATATATTTTTAAATTGTTAATACTCATTTACTCAAATTTAGATATTTTACATTTGTTATACGTATTTGCATATAAATAATATGCATACAAATGCATATAAAAAAATATTTTATTTAATTTTATTTAGATTTTTTTTAAACACTTATGACAACTTGCTTGTCATTTTCTATGTAATTCAAATTGGATAAAATTGTAAGCTAAATAAATATACATAAAATATGTATCTTATTATCTTGTTAATACTAATTTAATTTACTCCATTTGTATTTTTTTTACAATTTACGATTTATTTTGCAATACAACTGCTAAAAAGGAATAAATAAATAGAAATGTAATTTGTGTTGTTTTAAAAAACAAAAACAAAAAATTGCTTGCAATTTTCCTTGTAAGTAGATTTGAATATAAGATTACAAATTATTAAAGTTATTCTATCCATTTATTTGACTTGTATACTTACTGCTTTGGCAATACATTAGAAATTAAATTAAGATTTAAAAAAATAGAGTGAGAGAAACAAGTGATAATGAAATGCATGAATGCTTAACGTCTGTGATGAGACATGATCAGAATCTGTCTGGATGTGTTTCTTCAGGATGAATTATTACAGCAGAGCAAACATTGCTGATCTGGAGCAGAACGACACCGAACACTTAGCTTTAATCTCTGATGTTGTTTAAAGATGCACAATTGAACACATAAAGCCAGATCACAGAGAATCAGGCAAAACACACACACACACACACACACACACACACACACACACACACACACACACACACACACACACACACACACACACACATCTGAAGTGAGAATGGAGAGAATCGTTTCAGCTTATGATCAGAGAAGTAGACTCTCGAGATCTGCAATTCTCCACTGGTTTGGCTTCGAGACAGATTTAACATGTGACGTCAGCAAACAGTTTATTACTGTTTTTGTCTAGTTTCCCAGTACATACATCGAAACATTAATAACCCTCTGGTGCTGCTGGGTCATTTTTTGACCGAAACAATTTGTTTTTGTTGTTTTGTGAAAAAAAAAAATTAGTTTTATCGGAATGGTACCAAACTTGGTAAGGGTTTAGGGATTTGCTTTGTGAACACACACACAAAAATTCACCTGGTGGAAATGTTTGGTACTGCGCCCACATGGACTCTGAAAGCTCTTTGTTTTGAGATATCAACCTCAAATTTGGAACACAACTTGTTTAGATTTATGGCTTTGATTTTCTCACAGTTTTAGAGTAAAATGTGTTTTGGAAAATACATTTTAAACACTATTTTTATGCAAATTTTTTAATTTGAACTTTTTTCACTTCAGAAATAATCTGCAAAGTGAAAAGAGACTTAACTTCAGTCTGTTTCTCCAAAGCATTCGTCGAGATTTATGAAAGTTTAAGTTGAAAATTACATTTTCATGTCTATGCACAAAAATTAAATAAAAGGATCTATTGCATAAATATAACTTAAAGATTGCATGGATGTTAAATGTCATGGAACCATTGATGTCAAATGAAGGACCTTGATTTTTAAGAGTGTAAGATATTAAGAAATTTATTAGTGAGTTTAAACAAGAATAAATAATGTCAAAATATCTGCCAATGGGGTCAGAAAAATCAACTTAATTCAAAGGAAAAACAATGTTATTTTTTTGTGTGTTTTTAGCTCAATCTCACTTAATTTTTCATTATACACGATTTAATATCTTCAGTTATTTTGCTTCTCCAGTAAATGTGTCTTGATTAAGAATGTTGAAATATTGGTGCTGGAAAACGAGACAGACACTGAGGAAGAACGTCATTATTTGCAGTGTGACACCACACACACACACACACACACACACACACACACACACACACACACACACACACACACACACACACACACACACACACACACACACACACACACACACACACACACACACACACACACACACACACACACACACACACACACACACACACACACACACACACACACACACACACACACACACACACACACACACACACGTTGGTGCAACAGCATTATGAGGACTCTCCATAGGCGTAATGGTTTTTTGTCACGGATCTTCAGGAACGAACCCAATCGCAGACAGTATGCAATACACAAAGTTTATTGTGAACAGAAAACAGGGAAAACAAAACCCACGAGGGGGCAAAACGAGCAATGGGTAACAAAACTAGACTTCACTAGACAAGAACAAAACAATAAACAGACAGTAAATACAAGATGCAAACTAACACAAGACTTCTTACTAGACAGGGTACTCACAGGCAGAATATCACAAAGTTTGACAATGAACCGGCACAAGACAGCAAACACAAGGGGATTATAAAGGGAGACACTAATGACGAGGACAGGTGAAACTGACTAGACAATGAGGACAGGTGAAACTGACTAGACAATAATGACAAGACGAGGATAACAAGGGGGCGGGGTACGTAACGAGACAACACAAGCACATGGCCCAAACAGTTGGCCATGCGCTTGTACACAAAACATGATTCTGTCATGATCCTGCCTCATGACTAGAGAAAATCAAGGATACAAGGGCAGAATCATGACAGAACCCCCATCTTAAGGAGCGGCTACCAGACGCTCCTCAAGAGGACATCAAACACGGGACATGACAGACTGAGACATGGACACAAACCAACAAAACATGACAAATAACATTAATGGCAAACACGAAAAGACAACAACAGGATTAGGATGAAACATTAAAAATAACAAACAAGGTAGAGGAGGTGGAGGAAACACAAAGTCCTTAGGGGGCAGTCCAGGGTGGGGAGGTGGACTGGGGATCTTGGGTTTACGGAAAGAGGGCTTGGGACGAGGATTCCGGGCGGACTTGGGTGGGGGCACATGAGATGAAGCCAACGGAGAAACGGACTGGGGCAGGGTAGGTGACAGAACAGGACAAAAGACAGGATGAGCTGTAGACGAAGTGGTGGAAGACGACAGTGTGGCTGGTCGCAGGACTGGAACAGGGTCAGCGCTCTTGGCAACAGAATCTGAACCAGCGCTCCTCACATCGGATTCGGAGGAAGAGCTCCACATATCAGCCTCGGAGATAGCGATTTCTGGAGCTGACTCGGGAGCCGCATTGACTGGAGCTGACTCGGGAGCCGCGTTGACTGGAGCTGACTCGGGAGCCGCGTTGACTGGAGCTGACTCGGGAGCCGCGTTGACTGGAGCTGACTCGGGAGCCGCGTTGACTGGAGCTGACTCGGGAGCCGCGTTGACTGGAGCTGACTCGGGAGCCGCGTTGACTGGAGCTGACTCGGGAGCCGCGTTGACTGGAGCTGACTCGGGAGCCGCGTTCCTCTTCCTCCTCTTTCTCCTTGGCCGCGGAGCAGATGTCACTGCCGGACTTGTGACCAGTTGGGAAGGCACAGCAGGATCCGAGACTGGTAGCAGAAGGACAGTCTCAGGCAGCGTTGACTCCGTTGCGGACGATTCCGAAGGAGACTCCCACGAGGTCCGTCTCCCTCGTTTCCCGCGAAGGTCTACCGGACCGGATGACGCCTCGGGAGTCGAAGAGGAGTGCGCCTGGTTCCCCAGCGTCACGACGCCCATCATGCGACCCTCCGGGATCACCGGCAGACAAGCAGAGGGTGGAGAGCCCGAGGAAGAAGCCTGCGGATCCTCACGGGAAAAATGATCCCAGAGGCGGGCATAATTCCTCAGGAGCCACTCACCCTGGGGCGGGACTGGGCAGTTGATCCGCTCTCCGTCGGTGGGCGCTGGCAACCAGCATCGCTCACGGAACTCCGACTGTTGCTTGAGCAGGGAGGACATACTGTCTGCTGGGTTCTGCTTTGGCCGGTTCATTCTGTCACGGATCTTCAGGAACGAACCCAATCGCAGACAGTATGCAATACACAAAGTTTATTGTGAACAGAAAACAGGGAAAACAAAACCCACGAGGGGGCAAAACGAGCAATGGGTAACAAAACTAGACTTCACTAGACAAGAACAAAACAATAAACAGACAGTAAATACAAGATGCAAACTAACACAAGACTTCTTACTAGACAGGGTACTCACAGGCAGAATATCACAAAGTTTGACAATGAACCGGCACAAGACAGCAAACACAAGGGGATTATAAAGGGAGACACTAATGACGAGGACAGGTGAAACTGACTAGACAATGAGGACAGGTGAAACTGACTAGACAATAATGACAAGACGAGGATAACAAGGGGGCTGGGTACGTAACGAGACAACACAAGCACATGGCCCAAACAGTTGGCCATGCGCTTGTACACAAAACATGATTCTGTCATGATCCTGCCTCATGACTAGAGAAAATCAAGGATACAAGGGCAGAATCATGACAGTTTTTATACTGTACAAACTGCCCCTGTCCCTAAACCTACCCATCACAAGAGACATGCTGCATTTTTACCTTTTAAAAAAAAACATTGTTTTTTATGTTTTTTAAGCTATTTTAAATATGAGGACGCATGGAATGTCCTCATATATCATGTGTAAGTTGTAATACCAGTGTAATACCCATGTCATTATACACATTTGTGTCCTCATATATCACAAAAACAAGCACACACACACACACACACACACACACACACACACACACACACACACACACACACACACACACACACATTAAATTCAGATAAAACGGAGGTATTACTTGGTCCAAAAAACTACCCACAAAATCTCTTACAATACAACTTTAATTTAGAAGGATGTCCTGTTACTTTATCCACTACAGTAAAAGACCTGGGTGTTATACTAGACCGCAACTTGACTTTCGAAAATCATATATCATATGTTACAAGAACAGCCTTTTTCCACCTTAGAAACATTGCTAAGCTACGTAACATGCTATCTGTTTCAGATGCAGAAAAGTTAGTTCATGCATTCATGACCTCGAGACTAGATTACTGTAATGCTTTATTAGCTGGTTGTCCTGCATCCTCAATAAACAAGCTACAGTTAGTGCAAAATGCAGCCGCTAGAGTTCTTACTAGATCAAGAAAATATGATCATATAATACCAATTTTATCATCTCTACACTGGTTACCTATTAAGTTCCGTATCAATTACAAAGTATTACTATTGACTTATAAAGCTCTAAATGGGTTAGCTCCTGTGTATTTAACAGACCTTCTATCGCCCTACAATCCATCGCGCTCTTTAAGATCACAAAATTCGAGGCTTCTGGTCGTTCCTAGGATATCTAAGTCTACTAAAGATGATGATGTCTCATTAAAATGATGGCCGCGTTAGCGTGAGCGTCTGCTGCGTGATTCGACTGCTCTGTAATCTGGACTTGGATATAACTGTTACCTTCAACCATTTTATATTTATTTTGAGCACTTAAGTCTTCAAGTTTTCTGTTATATTACCCTTCCTTCTATCGCGACTCTCTCCAGCAATGGATCAAGCCGAGATCTCACTACAAACAATCTGGGACGCAATACAGCTAATTAAAGTTGAAATGACTGCCCACCTTGATTCAAAAACTGAGATCATACAAACTAGCCTTACAAGCATTCACGGATCTTTATCTTCATTGTGTGATCAAATCTCGGAGCTTGAATGCAGGGTGAGCTCTACCGAAGATAACTTGGAAGATTTGTCGAAACGTGTGCAAACACTTGAAAAAGAGAATGCCTACCTGAAGGACAAAGTTGACGACGCTGAGAACAGAAGTCGGTCATGTAATCTTCGGTTCATCAATGTGCCCGAAAAGAGTGAAGGTAGTGATGTGATCGTCTTTGTGAATCAGTTGATTCCGTTTCTTCTCGGCAGTGATCAATCCTTTGCAGCACCGGCTATCGAGATGGCTCATCGCTCTCCTACATTTAGCTCTGGATCCAGGCCTGTGCCCAGACCTATTTTGGTCAAGTTTCTGCATTTCCAGGACAAGGTAAAGATCCTACGTTTGGCCAGGGAGAAGAAAGAACTACTCTACAAAGGTACTCGAGTTTTCATTTATCCGGATTTTAGTGCTAGTCTGATCAAGAAGCGTCGGCAGTTTGATGCTGTGAAAAAGAAACTCCGTGCTGTGGATATTAAATACTCTTTGCTGTATCCCTGTACGTTGAGGGTGATGGTGCATGGAAAACCGAAACTTTTCCGTAGTTCTGAGGAGGCAGAGACTTTCTTTAGAGATCTTTCTGTATCCCCATGATTATGTAGCCTTCTCTCCGCTCTGTAACTAACTTTTTCTGTTAGTGCATGTTGTAAAAATGTGTTTGCTGATTTATTTTCTCTTCAAATTAGACAATCTATATGGTCTAAATATTTGTTACAAAGTGGTGAAATGAAATCTATGGAATTATATTTTTTGACGCAATGATGTTCTATGTATCTTTTCAATTATCATTACTTATTTATTTATCCTTCGATCATTCATCCGTTTAGTCCTCTTCCGTTTTTTTTTATTATAATATTATCGCTGCAGTCTGAATCTGGCGTATATTTGTTTTATTTTTGATCTTCAATGATTTTTTTTTTTTTTTTTTTATCGTTGGTGTTTTGTGTGTGTGTGTGTGTGTGTGTGTGTGTGTGTGTGTGTGTGTGTGTGTGTGTGTGTGTGTGTGTGTGTGTGTGTGTGTGTGTGTGTTGCGTTCGTGTGTATGCTCAAGTTGCTGCATTTTTCTCTCCACCCCTTCCTTTCTTCTACATTTCATTATTTGGTTGGTTGAATTGTCTTTATTGGTATAATTGAATCTGTTAAAGGTCTAAAGGTTATTCACCTTAACATTAGGAGTCTTGTCTCAAAAATAGATCTTCTTAGAGCCTGGGTTTTTCTCCACAAACCTAATATCATCACTATATCAGAAACCTGGCTACATAACAACATCTCTGATGATGTGATTAAAATTGAGGATTATGTTTTGTACAGATCTGACAGAGCCTCCAGAGGTGGTGGGGTGGCAACTTATGTTTCTGCCATCCTAGTTTCAGAATGTGTTATTCCTAGCATAGATCCTGTTAACTTTGAGTGTCTTTTTGTTAAAGTTACTTTTCATGAAAATAAAAATTTAACTATTGGTAATATTTATAGGCCACCCTCTGCTCCGTCTGACTCTACGATGTGTATTTTGTCAACTATTAACTCCCTTGAGAAGCACAATGAATTGATTATTTTGGGTGACTTTAACAAGAACTGGTTGGATCTTTCTTCTGTTAATGATAAAAATTTGTTTGGCAGTATAAACCTCTGTCAGTTAATTAGTGTGCCCACCAGAGTTGACCATCGTTCTTCATCTTTGTTGGACTGGATACTCGTTACTAACCCTGAAAGGATAATTAAATCTGGTGTATTGTCTGACTGTTTAAGTGATCATTCGATTATTTACTGTGTTTGGAAAATTAAAATCCCAAGTTCTCCACCTAAATACATAACTCTGAGACAGTGTAAAAATATGAATACCGACAATTTTATTCAGGATCTAATTGATATAAACTGGAACAGGTTTCAGTTAATTCCTTTTGTTGAGGATGCAACACATTTTTTTCATTCGGAAGTTATGAATATAATAAATAAACACGCCCCTTTTAAAACTGTTAGAGTTAAAGGCAGACATTTACCTTGGATTAATTCTAATTTTATTAAACTTTTTAAGCAAAGAGATAAAGCATGGGCTAAATACCGGTTATCTAGAGATCCTATCGACTGGGAAAAATACAGACATTTGAGGAATTTATCCAAATTGGAAATAAGGAATGCAAAAGCTAATTATTACAAAGATCACCTTTCTCAAAATTTTAATAACCCTAAACAGTTTTGGAATCAGCTGAGTAATCTGTTAAATAAATCCAAAAAAACCTTGATTAAAAATATTAAATTTAATAATGAAATTATTTCTGATCCTTCACTTATCTCTCAAGCTTTTAATCAACATTTTTCCTCTATATGTGGTTCTCAGTGGTCTGACTCCTATACTGCTGCATCTTTAAATTCAACTACTGTTAACGGATCTTTTTCCTTTAAGAAAATCACGCCCGTCGAGGTTTACTATGTTATCTGTGAACTAAAAACAAATAGTAGTGCTGGTCCTGATGATTTAGAAGCTAAATTTGTTAAATCTGCCGCTCATGTATTAATGTTCCCTTTAGCAGATTTATTTAATTTGTCATTGACTACCTCTTCTATTCCGGCTATATGGAAATGTGCAAAAGTTACTCCATTGTTTAAAGGTGGAGTCTTATCTGATATCAATAACTATCGGCCAATTTCTATTATTTGTGCTATTGCAAAAATTTTTGAGAAATTAATATTTAATCAACTATCTTCATTTATTAATTCATTTCACATTTTATCTCCGCTACAGTCAGGCTTTAGACCTAATTTTTCTACTACGACTGCTCTGTTAAAATTTACGAATGATGTGTTCTCGTCCATTGACAAAGGCCAAGCAACAGGTGCCATCTTCATAGATTTTTCTAAGGCCTTTGATATGGTTAATCATTATCTTCTTCTTGATAAGTTGTATTCTATTGGTTTAACTAGGGATGCTCTTCTCTGGTTTAATGCGTATCTTCACAACAGACGTCAATGTGTTGTTTTTCAAGGTTTTCAGTCAGATTATGTAATTGTTGAAAAAGGTGTTCCACAAGGTTCCTCTCTTGGACCATTACTTTTTTCTATTTTTATTAATGATTTACCTCAGATATGTTCAAACTGTTCGGTGCATCTTTATGCTGATGACACGGTAATTTATACCTCTAACTCTGATCTGTTACAAATTCAGAACTCTTTACAACTAGACTTTAATTTGGTTCAAGAATGGTGTCATAATAATATGCTTATATTAAACAAGAGGAAATCTTGCTGTATGATGTTGGGGTTGCGTCGTTGCCATTCGAACACGTTTGATTTGAATATTATTGTTGATGATGGCTTATCTCTTGAGAATGTCAATGTATTTAAATATCTTGGCCTTTGGATCGACTCAGAACTCTCTTTTAAGCCCCATATAGATTATATTATTAAAAGAACGTATCATTGCCTGCGCTTACTTTATTGCTCAATTAATTGTTTTACATTTCAAGACAGGAAAAGAATTGTTTCTCAGTTAGTACTTCCTCTTATCGACTATGCTGATACTGTTTATCAAAATACCTATGATATTTATCTTAAGCCTCTTAATGTTGTGTATAATTCTTTGTGCAGATTTGTGTTAAGGTGTCCATATCGTTCTCATCATTGTCATATGTATGAACAGCTTAATTGGTTGCATCCTAAATCCAGAAGACAATTCCATTGGTTTTTGTTTATCTTTAAATGTGTTTATTTCGCTTGTCCTTCTTATTTGAATGAACTTTTGATTCCATATAGATCTCCCTACTCTCTTAGACATTCGCAATATCCTTTCTTCTTTGTTCCAAAAACTGTTAGTGTAGTAGGACGTAGGTCTTTTCTGTATAAAGCCCCGTTTGACTGGAATAATCTTCCTGTTTCTCTGAGATCTATTACCTCTCTTAATCGTTTTAGGTTATGCCTATTCTCTTATCTTAAAATA
>CM070825.1:45601134-45608634 GCA_036326025.1 Chrosomus eos
CATATTATATATAATATTAATTCCAAGTATGAAGGGACACAAACTCTAATATGCCAAACATCATGTTCACAGACAAAAGGGGCTTTTGAACCGGGTACTTCCATTAACGAGCCACCAGGTGATTCCCCGAGAGCTGATGCTTCCCTCAGGAACGTTTCCCTGGTTGCGTTCGAGCGCCAGAGGAACTCTGAAGTGATGTAAGACACGCTTGTTGTTGAGACTTTTATTTTGACAACACTGAGAATGCCAGAGCCTTAAAACACAGAGCTCACATTCTCCGTGTTCATTAGTTTTCGATCTGTCTAACAGTCCTGTCTAATGCGCTATTAGCTATAACTGTTATACATAGTGAGTAGACAGTAATAGTCTAAAAGTTATTAGCATATGCTGTGTGGTTGATGTCCAGTGTTGCTGAGCAGCAGGGCCATGCACAGGGGGGTTGCCCCTCTGCCCTCATCGACTGAGGTGCCCCTCTTCCCCAACCCCACCGCTCCGCTCAAAGCATTCCGCTGATTCAGCTTGGCCTTAACTGGGTGTCCGGTCCTCGGGCCCGAATTGTTTACTTTGAAAAAATTTGACTGTTCAAAGCAGGCCGCCCATCGCCGCTGAATACACCAGCTAGGAATAATGGAATAGGACTCCGGTTCTATTTTGTGGGTTTCTGGAACCCGGGGCCATGATTGAGAGGGACGGCCGGGGGCGTTCGTATTGCGCCGCTAGAAGTGAAATTCTTCGACCGGACCAAGACGGATGAGAGCAAAAGCATTTGCCAAGATTGTTTTCATTAATCAAGAAGGAAAGTCGGAGGTTTGAAGACGATCAGATACCGTCGTAGTTCCGACCGTAAACTATGCCGCCCGCGATCCGGCGGTGTTATTCCCATGACTACGAGTCTTTGGGTTACGGGGGAAGTATGATTGCAAAGCTGAAACTTAAAAGAATTGACGAAGGGCACCACCAGGAGTGGAGCCTGCGTCTTAATTTGACTCAACACGGGAAAGCTCATCCGGCCCGCACACGGAAAGGATTGACAGATCGATAGCTCTTTCTCGATTCTGTGGTGGTGCATGGCTGTTCTTAGTTGGTGGAGCGATTTGTCTGGTTCATTCTGATAACGAACGTCCGTCCTGGGTCAGAGGCAGGTTCGCCCGACACCCCGGGTGCCCTGTCTGGAGCCAAGACAGTTCGCCTGCCACCCCGGGTGCCCTGTCTGGAGCCAAGACGGTCCTAAAACTGACCTCCAGTGTTATGTAGGGGAGAAGGAGTGTGGTGGAGGCACATACCACCCTAAACAGACCGTCATGAGTCCCAATCAGTCACTCTGGGGTGTGATAATCAGACAACCCCTGAGACTGAATATCCGGACGCTCGTTCACCGGCTAAAGCCTTGTGCAGTTAACTCAACAGAGCTTCAGTATGAGCTGTTAACAAGGGGCTTTGAAATAAGAACCTAATGGCTCTGTTCTGATTGGTTAAATTACTCTTTTCCATAGCTTGTGATTGTGGTTCTGGTCCCTGCTTGTAAATCAATGTCCCTTTAAAGATACAGTATATGCTAAGAGTTATTTTTCTGTGGCCACGTTAAATATCCTTTCTGGGAGTTGATGGACGATCAATACGCTGGACAAACAGGTTAATTTATTGTGATATTAATTCAGTTAATCAAGTTAATTCTATTAACTGATCCAAATATGTATAATTTAATTATAAAAAGTGTTGATTATACATAATTGTCTTTTGAGGAAATTTGCTACATGTACAGTATGCATGTGTCTGTGTGTGTGTGTGTGTGTGTGTGTGTGTGTGTGTGTGTGTGTGTGTGTGTGTGTGTGTGTGTGTGTGTGTGTGTGTGTGTGTGTGTGTGTGTGTGTGTGTGTGTGTGTGTGTGTGTGTGTGTGTGTGTGTGTGAGAGTGTGGCTTTAGTTGTCACATGTGCGGTCGCTCGTAAGAACTAACACAAATCTAAAGTGAATGTGTGTGTGTCCTACAGCGTTCTTCTGCAGTGTATTTCCTCCCTGTGGTCCGTGAATTATTAAAAAATATAGAAATCAGACATTCATATCCTTGCCAGCGTTTGCCCGAACTGCTGACGTTCTCTGAGAAGTGACAGTTCCAGTCATAAACAATCAATGCAACTAATAAATGAAGAAAAATACACATCAACAGCAGCGTGACACTAACAAACACTGAAGTACATGTAGGGTTGGCTAAAGTAAAGAATATAGAGAATATAATACAAAGCACCATCATGAAATTGCAAAATATTGACTGAAATACAGCACATAGTAAGGTAGTTAATGTTACTATATATGTATGTATGTGTATATATACATACAATAAGTGATGTTCAAAGGTTTGGGGTCAGTGAAATTCAGTTTTTTATATCAATTAATACTTTTATTAATCAAAGATGCATTAAATTGATCAAAAGTGATGGAAGATTCTATTTCAAATAAATGCTGTTCTTACTAATGATGAACTTTTATTCATCAAAGAATCCTGAAAAATAAAAAGTATCACATTCCTCAAAAATATTATCTATTTTCAACATTGATGATAATAATAATAAATGTTTCTTGAGATCAAATCATCATATTAGAATGATTTCTGAAGGATCATGTAACACTGTCAAGATCTGGTAGTGAAAGAGACAGGGCTTAAAATTATATATTTTACATAGAATAAAGCTGTTTTACATTGGAATAATAGATCACTGTTTTTAACTGATATTTTGATCAGATAAATGCAGCCTTGATGAGCAGAAAATTATATTATAATATAATAATATACCAGTAGTATATTAAAAAAACATGTTCACATTATTTAGCTAATCATAACCAAATGTCAATAAACATCACATAAAATCCAAAACAACACTGTCACCATGACAACTTGAATATAACAACCTCCTAAGTGCCCTTCATCGTCTCCTCCTTCCTATCATCTCTTGTTTAACAGCATTTTTAGTTTCGTCATAATTTGTCACACACAGTTGGAGAGAAAGATGACTTCTGTCAATGGTGTAATTCGGATGGACAATATTTAAAGTGTTTAATCTCAAACAGGAGCTGGGTTATTAAAGGAACAGTTCATTATATTCCAGGTCTTTGAAGTGTGAAGAACAGACGATATTCTTCAAGCAAAATATCTCATGACTTCAGAAGATATGGAATATACTGTATAGAGCACAAGTCATATGGACTAATTTGATAATAAATAAGATGTTTTTATTTACCCCTGTGGTCACAATGAACTGATGATGTTTAGAGAGTATTGTAAGGGCTGTGCGAATTGGGGAAAATAGATCAAATTGCCATGTTTGCAATAGAAATTACATTTATCTCTTTTGTTCAGCTGTATTATCACACACACACACACACACACACACACACACACACACACACAACTCACAAAACTCTCTCTCCACACACACACACACACACACACACACACACACACACACACACACACACACAACAAACAGAGCGTTTGAACAATTAGGCAAATGTTTCTAAATCTGCAAGGTTCCAATTAAAAGTTCTCGATTGCCTTCATCAGAGTAATTAAGATAAAGCGAACACATTTCTACAGCAGCCAATGAGGAACACTTTCTTTTTTAATCTTCTCAAATGCAAGAGAAATGTTTAACCAAGACTAAATGATTGGAAGTCACTTGTATTCCAACCAAAATTCTAGGCGGCACCAACACCTGAATTAGGAGGATATTCTTAAATAATCACTGTACAAGTTCATCAAAGGATTGAGAACCTCTTGGATCAATGAGAATATATGGCTAAGTATCATCTGCATATAGTTGATACAAAATATTAGGTTTACGAAAATCTGAGCCTAATGGGAACATATAAAATGAAAATAAAATAGGCCCAAGAATGGAGCCCTGAGGCACACCACTGCATAATTTCCTATGCAAACTGAAAAAAGATTCTATCCTTTAAAGTCCCCCTGTAGTCAATAATTGTATGCCTTAAAACTCATCTTTGATCACCAAAATTACATAATTTCGCTTTTTCAGCGTCAAATAAATTTCTTTATCATTGGTGTAAAATTAGCTCTACCAATGATCTGATTTATCCTCGTAAGCGAAGAATTTCATATCTTTAATTACTAATTACATAGGAATTACATAAGTCCACGGAGGCTTCCATGTCATTCCGCCATATTGAAAAACTATAATAGCAGACAGGGACAAAAAACACAAGCCTACCTAAACACGTTTCCACAACAAGTTTTCATTCAGAGCCAGCATAACATGACTGAAACCAGCTGAAATGGACAAGGAGATCAGTGCGAGTGTCACTGTCCCGGCACTGTTTGAAAGACTGCACTGCACGGTACTTCATAATGCAGGATCATACAGGATCATGTGGCCCGAGCCACAGGAGGAATCCTCGTTGCCAAAAAAACATTTTAATTTAAAAGGAAATGTGACCGGCGAATAAAAAAATGAGGGTAAATATCGGGATAGCTTTTCCCAGGTGGAAAGAGCTAATGAAGGAGAAAGACTTTGACTGCTTTCTTCTCGACAGGTAAGTCAATGTTACGGTCTAAATTACAAGCTTTTTTTCATTGCTTGGTTGTGTAATTCATTATATAGGCAGCATAACAGTAGAACATGTATAGTTAAACTCGATGAAGTGCTATTGGAAGACATGTTGTCATAGCTTCTTGGCACATAACGGCTACCGTAGTTGCAACACACATTTGAAAAAGAGATAACAACCTTCTCTAAAAAAAGGTAATTTTGATATTGGCCGATAATTACATAAAGGGGACATATTATGAAAATCTGACTTTTTCTGTGTTTAAGTGCTATAATCGAGTGCCTCTACCAACCCAGAAAACATGAAAAGTGAAACCCAGTAACTTTGTTCCATAAGCCTTTCTCTGCAATCATGTGAAAAAATAATCCGATCAGATTTCCCTCCCCTTCCGACGTATGAAGGGGATCTTTAAAATCACCGGCTCTTAATTTGTACGTTTACACACACCAGCCGACCGTAACCCAACAGTGACCAGTTCTAACGCAACGGCAGAAGATCCAGCAAAGCCTGAAACGGTTCTGTCGTTGAGCACAGACGAGCACTGAACACTATTGGCCAGAACATGTCAGCGCTGTCTTAAAAACACCTCAGGAACTGTGGACACTTGTGTAGAAGTTCAACATGAGGATGAGATGATCAGTGTAACTCTCCGTAAGGCTGCACTCGCTATTGGTTATTCTGGGATTCTGGATGAGGGAGATTGGCCTGTTTTGTTATTGCCAGAGTTTCTGAAGCTCGTGTAAAGACTCTGCCCTCTTCTGAACGGAGGCGGAGCAAAAGCTTATTTGCATTTAAAGGGACACACACAAAAACGGTGTGATTTTGGTCACACCCAAAAAGAGGCAAATTTGACAAGCTGTTATAAATGATCTGGTATTTTGAGCTGAAATTTCACAGACACATTCTGGAGACACCATAGATTTATATTACATCTTGTGAAAAGGGGCATAATATGTCACAAACTTGTGCAATCAAATTTAGGTTTTTTAATAAGTGGCTGCACTAGTACTGCATGTTTAAAACCAGCCGGAACATTTCCACTGACTAATCTGCTATTAAAAAGAGATTGAATAGTAGTACCTAAAATATCAAACAAATGTAAACGCTCCACACAGCAGCTTTAAACTCCTGAGAGATTCATATGATTGAGTCTGTATTTCTCTCCTCGCTGTGATGTTCAAACCCTGTCAGTCAGACCAGCAATTAATCAGAAACTAATTAGACACCAATTACTGCTGTTTAAACTGGCACACACACACACACACACACACACACACACACACACACACACACACACACACACACACACACACACACACAATCAGTGGACGTCAGTAGCTGTCACAACACAAAGAAAAACAAAGAGGACAGAAAATGACAAATAAACACAGACAAAAGCTGTAATGACACACACACACACTAGAGCTTAGATTCTCTGCCCGAGCCCGAGCCCGACCCGACCCGACCCGCGGGCCGGGCCGGGCCGATATTTCCCGCCACTATGCTCGGGTCGGGTCGGGTCGGGTCGGGCCCTTGATCAAGCACGTCACGTGTCACGCGCAGCGTCGCCCCACTCGCACGCTGTGCTGTATTGTGTAGCTTAAGTGCAACATGGAGCTTGAATAGGAGAATAGGAGAATTAACTTTGAGCAAGTATGAAGGAAAGTCGGAGGAATAGAAATATTTTAAACTAGTCGTGGGCAGTGACAACATATGTGTCGGCTTTGTTGAGTGAAAGTGCGGCGCGCTGCTCGCTTATGATGACAGAAAAAAAAACACGGGGACTTCGACGATGAAAAGACACATGCAGGCTTGTCATGACAGAAAGGATGATAGTCAGCCTTCAATATCCTTCATTCGGATCGGATCCATTTGCGATCCACCGATTCAGGTATGATTTTTACCACTTCATTATGTTTTGTCTTGTAGAAACCTTTCTTTAAAGAGAATTTCGTTTTGTATAAATTGTATCTTAATTTTAATAACCTTTTCATTAACCGATTGCCTGGATTTAATAAATAGGAAGCAAATGCAGACAATAATCATGACATGCGGGCGCCGGCGAGCCGTGGTCACATGAACTGGAGCATCTCATCATAAATTAAATCAATTCTCGGCACGCTTGTCACTGAATTTACAAATGCACATCTTGCTTGTTGCACGCACACAAGTCGAAATAACATTATTAATAATAATGAATCTTTAAGAATATTTGATTGAATGCTGAATGTCGTGCTTGTTCAATTTAATAAAATTTAAACTTTCATTGTGATAATTAATTGAATATTAAGTGCACATGTACATGTAAAAGTAATAGTATTATATATATTGTGTGTGTGTGTGTGTGTGTGTGTGTGTGTGTGTGTGTGTGTGTGTGTGTGTGTGTGTGTGTGTGTGTGTGTGTGTGTCACATTTAGTTTTACTGTCCTACAAATGACACATCATATAATTTTAAAGGGTACCTATTATGGATTTTTGAAAATTGCCCTTCATGTAGTGTGTAACATAGATCTAAGTGAACGAAAACATCCTGCAAAGTTTTAAACATGAAAGTTCACAGTATACAAAGTTATTGTCTCTTAAAAGTAAGAGTCGACTCTGAGTCGCTGATATGAATCGATAGACGAACGATGCTTTTTCTCTAACTTTATGACGTCACTTGTACAAGTTATTTGAATAAGATACCCCACTTATTGCGTTCGGAGACGCCACGCCAGGGAAAACTAACATCAATGTCGACAAGACGCTGTGTTTTGAAGTGCGACGCAAAAGCAAACTTTTTTGATCTGCCCAGTGAGGAGCATTTGAAGACTAAGTGGCTACAGTTCATACAACTATACCAAAAAAGAAGTATAGCCTGAACCTTGTTCTGTGTTCGCGTCATTTTGAAGATGATTGCTTCACAAACCTAAATGCTATAAAGGCATAGTATGGATTT
>CM070825.1:45621134-45668634 GCA_036326025.1 Chrosomus eos
TAACCAATGGATTTGAGATCTACACAAAATGCTGTATATTAAAGTGTGTTGAGGAGACTAACCGTCAACATTGTAAACGGTTAGAAATCCTCTATATTATAAACCACTAACGATGAGAAGAGATAAGAAGAAATACACGGCTTCAACACCACATCATTTGTTTTACTAGAAATGATCAATGTTGTGCAGTAAAAACAGTTTATATTAAATATAAAGGAGGAATCTCGTGGACTTCATTTTTAATACAACTGCACACATACAACACGAGCTGTGTGTGAAACTATTAGACAGACGGCAGTGAAGCGACACACAGCCTGAGGGGAAAACAGATTCTGACACACACACACACACACACACACACACACACACACACACACACACACACACACACACACACACACACACACACACACAAACACACACACACACTGCATGCAAAAGGTAGATTTGTTTTGGCAGAATGACGGCACTCCCACAGGCTGTAAAACAGGTGTGTGTGTGTGTGTGTGTGTGTGTGTGTGTGTGTGTGTGTGTGTGTGTGTGTGTGTGTGTGTGTGTGTGTGTGTGTGTGTGTGTGTGTGTTTTGTGTGTGTGTGTGTGTGTGTGTGTGTGTGTCTAATACAAAACAGGCATTGAATCAAAACACCACATGACAGTCACACACACAAAGAGAATATTGTTTAATCTTTCAATTCCACCAAATCCAAGTGTGTCTGTCACGTCTTTTGCTCTATTTAAAGATACATATATAATACATACTATATATTATGGCATCTACTTTGTAGACACTTTTCACTAAGGAAAAAATCAATGGATTTTCAATTTCAAGAATAATAATAAGAAGAAGAAGAATATGGATAATATGAATATAGAAATAATTAATTACTTACAAAGTTTCTATGTACTGCATGCTGACAGATCTACGGTTGTGGAAACAGACATAAGAAAACACACACTCACACACACACACGGGTGTTTTGGGACTTGAATATGAAGTCAGTCACCTGTATTAAAGACCCATTAGTTGCTCGGCAACTGCTGAGAGTCAATCATAAAAGCCCTCTTTCTGGACCAACTAATGCAGCAACACTCTGTGTGTGTGTGTGTGTGTGTGTGTGTGTGTGTGTGTGTGTGTGTGTGTGTGTGTGTGTGTGTGTGTGTGTGTGTGTGTGTGTGTGTGTGTGTGTGTGTGTGTGTGTGTGTGTGTGTGTGTGTGTGTGTGTGTGTGTCATCATCACTGGTCACCGATTGGCTAATAACTAAATAAGTGATGATGTCATTATAATATGAGTGCATGACATCATATCACAAACACAGTAATACAAAAGGGTAACGTAAGGTCATTATCACAAAGCAAACTCCAATTATTATTCAACTAATATTAATGAATGAATGCACATGGAATATTGATAAAAACATGAAATTAGCACAGCTGCAGGACGATCAATGCATGAGTCATTCAACAGCCACATAACAACACGACTGACCAATTATAATCAAGTTTGAAGAGAGATTTGCTCATCTGGGAAAGAAACAAAACCAGTTACAAGGGTCATTTTTTGGAAATTGAGATGTATAAGCTGAATAAATAAGCTTTCCATTGATATATGGTTTAGGACAATATTTGGCAGAGATACAACTATTGAGGGTGCAAAAAAATCTAAACATTGAGAAAATCTCCTTTAAAGTTGTCTATTTATGTTCATGATTGTGCTGCATTCACTCACAAAAATAATTTTTTTATATATTTACAGTAAGACATTTACAAAATATCTTCATGGCACATGATCTTTACCTAATTTCCTAATGATTTTTGGCATAAAAGAAAAATCGATAATTTTGACCTATACAATGTATTGTTGGCTACTGCCACGAATATACCCGTGCGACATGTGACTGGTTTTGTGGTCCAGGGTCACATTTCATCAAGCAAATGTTTCTGTGTGTCTGACTCTATTCTCATATTCAGTATGACACGTTACGCTCGTCTCACTGATGCTGTGCATTTCAGAATGATGTGAATCTGAGTTTCTCATGTACACTCCCTGCAGCCTTTAACACAAGACAAGCCTTTATATGGCATTCAGGACATGATTTACAGTATCTTATCCAGTTCACCTTCTATCACTCTTTTGTTGAGTTAAATGAAGTTCTGTTTCTGAGAGGAATGTTTTTTCTCTACTTTTCACTCAGACACAAGACACTATAGGTCAGGTGTGCCCAACCCTGCTCCTGGCGATCGACTGTCCTGCACAGTTTATCTCTAACCCTGATCAAACGCACCTGCCTTTAATTTTCAAGTAATCCTGAAGACCTTAAATGGTTGTTAAGACCTTAATTGAAGACCTTCAGGTGTGTTTGATTAGGGTTGGAGATGAACTGCGCAGGACAGTCGATCGCCAGGAGCAGGGTTGGGCACACCTGCTATAGGTGAATAGGGTAAAAATATTAACTAATAGATACCACCATACAGTTGGTTGGTTATATAAAGAATTTCATAGGTTTATTTGTATTATAAGTTTATGAATTGTTGAAAAACGCAATTAAATTAAATACGCATGAATTTTGCATCCATTTCCACAACATTATAGGATAAAGTCAGGATCAAAATTCTTGTTTGATATTGTTGATATTTAGAGTTAAATGTTTTTATAGAGGGGATTTTAGATTTCTCTTTTTATCACTCCATATATCAGAAAATACTGCCAACAGACCGAAAAAACAAAAACAAATTTAAAAAAAATGTTTAGGAATAAAATGTTATTAAAATCATACAAATGATCTTATGAACAAACCCTTCAGTAAAAACCTTCAGAATATAGATATGAATAAAGCTGTAAGTTTTGGTGTATATAAGTGATGCTGAAGGTGGAGGACAAAACTCATTTTTAGAAAACAGCAATTAAAAATATCCAAATTTAAATCTACAGACACAAATAAATAAAGTGCAATAAAACACTAAAATGTTTGTTTCGGATTTTTTTCTCTTTCCACTAGTCTGAAACAACATATTATGAATAGCCAAATATCTAAAAATTGTACAATTGACCAGTGCATGAAAAACAAAGGTTTTACCTGTAGCCTTAAATCAAAAAAAAAAGAAAGGAGTAATTGACCAAAACAGTAAACACATACTATATGATCCATCTTTGATTTGAAGAAGGTAAATAATTTAAAAAATAAACGGAAATTTGCCAATTAAGAGACAATCATTAATGCAAACGTTCTATAACAAGATGCACCACAGCTCAGCCTTAGGGCATTTAAACCAGGTGTGTGTGTGTGTGTGTGTGTGTGTGTGTGTGTGTGTGTGTGTGTGTGTGTGTGTGTGTGTGTGTGTGTGTGTGTGTGTGTGTGTGTGTGTGTGTGTGTGTGTGTGTGTGTGTGTGTGTGTGTGTGTGTGTGTGTGTGTGTGTGTGTGTGTGCTGGATTGACTACTAATTACATAAAACTACCATAAAACTATATAGCATAACCATATGAGAAAAGATTATTTCCTTTTGATATTTGAGGGCATCACCAAATTTAGTTCAATCAGAACTTATAGGAACAATTTGGTTCTTAAAAAGAATGTGCTATTATTTAGAGGATTAAACAATGACCTTAACACACACAGGAAAATAGTTAAATTAAGTGTATTTAATAATCACTTCATTATTCAAATCTATTTAATAAATCAACACTCAAATAAAAACAGAGTTGTGAACAAACATTTAAAGCACATTAGATAGTTTTTATATAAAGTTTGAAATCATATAATTATGCTTTACTCCAATTCATTGTTGAAATATAAAGATTAAAATGGTGGCTGTAATAAAAAATAGTTTTCATGACGGATTCATTCAAACACACATTAATTAAGCTGAATATGTAAGTGCATATATTTACCAGAATGCTCCTCTCTACAGATATTTTTGAGTTTATGGTCACTGAATGGCATTTCTGAAGTGAATGTGACGTTACGTGACATTACGCTGTTTTATTGGCGTCTTTCAGTTACAGAAAAGTCGGTGCATTGCTACTTTTAATTGAGTTTTCGTACAGCATTTTTCTTCAGGTCCATTTCTAATATTAGTCAAGGTTTTTGCACCAAAAAAAAACTTATTTACACTCTCTTTTTATTATACTGTACCTTTCAGACTTCCATATGTAAATGAGTCTGCGCTGATCTTTCTGCATGTGAAATGAGTAACAATGCCCTGCTAAGTTTGTGAATACTGAATAGGTGTTGATATGTAAATGTGGGCGTTCATAAGCGTCATTTTCTGGCTCAGACGTGTTGTTGTTCTGTTCTCTACAATGGTACGATTCACAAGCGATGTGCAATGACCTGAGAGTGAAACACCCTCCTCACACTGGAAAACGGGAACACTTTCTCTTTTTCTCAGCTCTAATAACCTTATCTGGTCGCCACGGCAACATTATAATGGACAGACGACATCATCATCATTCTGGTGCTGTCAGTCACGCTTACAGGAATATTCTGGGTTCAGTATCAGTTCAGCATCTGCCATAGTGACCATTATCACAGAAAATAATATCATAAGCAAGAATCACTTTTAGACTGATGCACTGCAAACGGCACAGACACAAGCTGATCGTTTCTGCTGTTCAAGTCTCCTGTAAACGGAAACACACACACACACACTCAACGTGTGTAGATATGTAGAAATAAACTCGATAACGCTATATGGCTTACACTGAAAAAAAACTTGTTGAGTATCTTAGTCTTGTTTTCCAATAAAAAGATTCTTAAATCAAGATACATTTTCAAAATGACTGAAGACATTAAGTCTTGTTTTCAAAAAAATAAAAAATAAACAAATGTAAGTGAGTGTTGTGCTTTGTGTTTTAAGTTGTGCTTAAAACAAGAAAAAACATATCTGCCAGTGGGATCAGACAAATAAACTTAATTCAAACGGAAAACAAGAATAATTTTTCTGACCCCACTAGCAGATATTAACCCTTGTTTTGAGCACAAACTCAATTAATTTTAATACATTTTTCGGGAAAATAGGGGGGAAAAAATACTTCATATTTTAAGTCATTTTGCTTCTCAAGTAAATTTGAGAAACATAAAACATGATTTAAGAATGTTTAGATATTTGCAATGAAAAATGCTAATTTTTTTACGTTTTTCGCCAATTGTTTAGCGGTAAAAGGAAGGTTTGAGTAAAAAGTCATTGATAGTCAACCTAAATTATTAAATGTAAGAATTACTCCCAATCAAAATTCAAGAATGATTAATTATTTTCAAATATACTGTCGCTATTCAAGTCAAGAAGAAAATGCTTGTGTATTTTCATATCGCAATATAAACTGAAGGAAAACTATATATTGCAATTTCAAATAAATTGCTTATAACGTATCCTGTTTCATCTGAAACTGTCAAAAAACATAATAAAAATATCCAAACACAAAACACACTCATATTGTACAAAAACACTGATAAATCTGTGTATTGTGGATGAAAGAGTTGTTGAAGTGGCTGTCTAGAGTGGGACGCCCTCTTACACACTCTTCAAAACACACACACACACACACACACACACACACACACACACACACACACACACACACACACACACACACACACACACACACACACACACACACACACACACACACACACACAGTGAAGGGGCTGTTTATCAAGTGTAAAGCTGTGGAAATGAGTGTGTGTGGGAGGAACAGAGAGAGATATTTTGTTCATCCATACTTTTAAAACTTTTCCTCGATAAGTTTTCATCACACTCCAGCTAAACCTATAGTAGGAAGCATGATAAAAAATATATTACAGTATATAGTTTACTATATATATATATATATATAAATAATGGATTATTTTCTTTCAGCTGAGACTCTTCATATGTGCACTGATTGCCATGATGATTTTAATTGAAATATGATTGGAATCACTTCAAAAAGGGAAAATACAGTAAAGTGCAACATGTTCAGCACAAGTCTATCATGTAGGCTTCATAAAATTATCATGAGAACATTATAATTGTATGTTTGGGACATGATTTTTAATGGTGAGACTTTTGTTTTTGTAATCAGGCTCTTAAAAACTATATACAATTTTGATTGAGAATTATCGGACAATATATTGGTTATCAGCTTTCAAATATAAAGATTTATTGGTATAGGCCAAAATCTTCATATTGGTACATCCTAAAATTATATATATATATATATATATATAAACACTTTATATGTATGTCCAGAGAGAGAAGAGTTGAAATCTAGACAAAGAAGCGCAAATTTAAGAGAGCTTCATTTGTGTCACGTTTTTAACACTATTACTATTTAAAAAAAATGCAATCATGAATCATGTTCACCAGTTCTGTCAGTCCCGCTGTACGTTTACATAATCATGTTTTGCAGATCTAAGGCTTATTCATAATATCAATAATATTAGTAGAGTCTGAATGTCTTATCTTTAGTTCGAACCTTTGCAGTTCAAGTCAACGTCGAAAACTGTTAATTTTACTTGTGTAACGTCATATTTCTGTATGCAACTATCACTTATCTCATTATAATATTATGCATACAATAAATAAGCTAATATTTATATATATATATATATATATATATATATATATATATATATATATATATATATATATATATCACTTATACTATGCTATGTATGTTGCTTGCTAGGTTATTACACATAGGGCAACAATATCAATGTTTTGCTCCAACTAGATTACATTTGCCACAATTTATTATAATTGCAATAATATACAATCATATAAAATAACAACATTTTATATAAAATACACTTTAAAAAAAAAGATCTACATTTGTAAATGTCATTAATGGTGATAACATGAAAAGCGTGCTTCTGTGTAGCGGACGGTTGCTGTCTCCTGCGGGAAAACAAACACTTTTCAAAGGAAAATAAAATGAATGCAGAGGATTACTCAATGATTTTTTATTTATTTAGGTTTATGTTTAGACATATGATTATAAAATCATTATTATTTATAACAACAAATATGACACTTTGTGAAAGTTAAAAAAATTCTACTAAAGTATCTTTTTTTCTCGATTGTCACAATATTACAGTCAAATCTGTACATGCTGTGTGTGTGTGTGTTGTGTGTGTGTGTGTGTGTGTGTGTGTGTGTGTGTGTGTGTGTGTGTGTGTGTGTGTGTTGTGTGTGTGTGTGTGTGTTTTCATTTGTTCTCCATTAGTTAATGTGCTAAAGTCATTTCTGTGTGTGTTCTTCATTGTAGCTGATTTTCTTTTTGACAAGGTGGACAAAGTACACAACTTCCTTACAGTACTTGAGAGAAAGTTCAGATACTACTTGTCAAATATTACTCCGTTACAAGTAAAAGTTGTAAAAGTAAAGAAGTACTTGTTTTTAAAAGTAAAAAGTGAATGTCAGCGCGTTGTTACAGTTCCTTATGTCTCTGAAGCAATCTAGTGAATACACTGAACAGTTTGTAGTAGTATCTATGGAATTAAGAGTTTTAGGTTACTAAACCTATATAAATTAAACAACTGACAAAAAAAGACAGCCATAATCATCTTCATTTTTTTAATTTAACAGCCACTCCCACAAAAGAACTACACATCTATGTGTATCCATTCATGCACATTTGAATCAGATACACAACCATATTTGTATCTGTATAACTGCACAACACAAATACTTATTTGCCATGAAAACAAAACTTTCAAACCATTACTTGTGACAGTAGCCTCGTTTCCATCCACTTTTTGCGCTGTTATGTTATCGACAAAGTGAATATGCGGAAAAAAATCATTACGAAATTTGCCGTCTCCAGACTGTTTCCATTCAATTGGCCTTTTACCGATAAGATTGTGTGCGTGATGACATCACGAATGACGAAAGCGATTTGTCGCATATGTTTTGGTGTATCACAAAAAAAAGTGCCCTTGAGCCGTTTCCATACTTTTTTTTTTTATATCGCAAATTCTACCTTTTGGGGTTCCAGTCAGCACACCCCAACATCAAACAAACAAACAAACAAACAAACAAATGGAGAGAGTATTCAGGCAGTTACTTGAAATTTGCCAGCTTACTGTCATTTCAATTTCACAAATATTTGCAAGTTTCCGAAATATCAGAAGACGACGGCAGAATGAAGCAGTTGCTCATCTGACAGGGCTCGAAGTAAATACCCTTATGCGATGAAGCCCAAAGGTCTGGGAGAGACCACGCAATGAGGCGTTCTGGGAGGAAGTTGTGGAGAGACACTTTACAGAACGTTTTTTTTTTTTTTCTTTTTTGCCACTTTTTGCCAGGCTTGACATTACACTACACCAAAAGACTAGTTGAGGATAAATTCTTTAAAATTCTAATAATAGAAATTATAAATTCTCAGAAAATGCATTTAATACTGAAACGTCTGTTTATATATCCATACTCCCTTAATAAAGGAGTCCAGACATTAGAAAAATATCAGTCTACACATACGTTTTATATTTAATATGAGGGAAATAGCATACACATGAGACATGACACAAAAAATCTACTTTTAGGTGGCAAAATATTTTTTAGTCATTCTATGAATCCTACACTGCGCAAAACAAAAGTAGCCTAATACTAACCGGATGAAGAATGGTCGGCCTCCATAGAACATAAAATATTATTTTTATTTTTCGTGTTTGCATTTATGAGGAAAAAAACAATGTTACGGACGTGACAGTTCTCCGTTATGGACATGACCGCTCTGAAAGCGACTTTAAAACTTTCACAGAGACCTCAAAACAAAAAGCACAAAGCCTTTCTTTAAAGTGAATTTCGTTTTTTATTAATTGTATCTTAATTTTAATCAATGTTTCATCAACCAATTACCTGGATTTAATAAAAAAGAAGTAAATATAGAAAATAGATCATCAAGGCCCGTACGGAAACGGGGAAGAAGGCATTTCTGTATTCTGCACCTTCAACATGAAATAGCCTACTTTGCAAAAGGACTTCTCGGATCTCGCTAAATGCTTTTAAATCCAAAATGAAAGATTTAGAGGCAGATGCTTCAATATATAGGCTAAATGCTGTTAGACCGTAAACATTATTTTAAATGCTTATATGAAATGTTAGCTTTAGTCTTCTGTGTTATTTGTCTGTATGTGTTTGTACTGCTGCCTGTCTTGGACAGGTCACCCTTGCAAAAGATCGGTTCTCAATCTCAATGGGACTCTCCTGGTTTAATAAAGGTTAAACAAAATATCACGGAGGCGCCGGCGCGTGAACTGGACTCTCGTCTCGAACCGAAACTCAGCGTAGCCTTTAATGTGAAAATATCATTTGACACCACATTTATTTGCGTTAAAGCCCTTTTTCTCGACAAAAAGTGTTTCCAAACTAGTTTTCGCGACATTTAAAGTATCGACATATAATTTATGCGCTAAAGTTAAACGGGAAAGGATTGTGTCGACATTTGCAAAAAATGTCGATAATTGGCATTTCCATCAACTATATCGGTAAACATTTTGATGCGCTAAACCTTTTTTCGCAAAAAAACCCTTGGATGGAAACCTGGCTAACGATACTGTCTCTCACAGATCACTAAAAGAGAAATCGTACTAATCCCGAACTTCACGACATGTGACCCTAAGAGTGATCACTGATTGGCTCTCTCAGCCGCATACAAATAATCATGTTTTAGAGACAGAAAAAATCCTGCCCTGAGTCACATCACTACTGTCTACTCAAGACTCTGACAGAAATGTGGAGGAGGAAAAAGTACGATATTTGTCTTTCAAATGTAGTGAAGTTAAAGTAACAAGTTTCCAGAAAAAATAATACTCAAGTAAAGAACAGATACTCAAAAAGTGAACTTAAGTACGGTACTCAAGTAAAACGTTACTGTCCACCTCTGCAAGTTATGTAAGAGAGAGCAACTTGTGTAGTGTCATCTCAGTGTGTGATTTCAGGGGGTGGAGGGGGAGGGGGTGTTGTGTTGTGTGTGTGTGGGGGGGGGGGGGGTGCGGGTTTTAATGTGAATTTAATGTGGTTGATTTTATTCATTAGAGTTATTACAATTGGTTCACTGATGAATAATTCACACAATAAGACCAAGAGCATGATTTGGGAAAGTAAAGAGAGTTAATATTAAGTTCATGTTGATCTGACATGATACAAACCAAATAAAAGAGAGAAAAATAAAGGGAGCGAGACAGAGGTATAGTTTCAGAAACGTGAGCATCTTCGACTAAAATAGACTGAGAGAGAGAGAGAGAGAAGAGAGAGAGAGAGAGAGAGAGAGAGAGAGAGAGAGAGAGAGAGAGAGAGAGAGAGAGAGAGAGAGAGAGAGAGGAGAGAGAGAGAGAGAGAGAGATGATTCATTCTGTGCTGATACACCTTCGCCTGAGATTCTGCTGATAATAAAGTTTAGAACTGAACACACCTGCCACAATAACACACACACACACACACACACACACACACACTCTCTCTCTCTCTCTCTCTCTCTCTCTCTCTCTCTCGCTCTTCTATATATATATATATATATATATATATATATATATATATATATATATATATATATATAAACACACACACACACACAAACACACTCTTTCTTTCTCTCAAACACACACACACACCACACACACACACACACACACACACACACACACACACACACACACACACACACACACACACTCTCTATCTCTTTCTCACTATCTCTCACACACACCACACAAATACAAACACACACACTCTCTCTCTCTCTCTCTCTCTCTCTCTCCTCTCTCTCTCTCTCTCTCTCTCTCTCTCTCTCTCTCTCTCCTCTCACACACACACACACACACACACACACACACACACACACACACAAACAAACAAACAAACAAACACACACACACACACTATCTCTCTCTATCTCTCACACACACACACACACACACACACACCACGCACACACAGGTTTGTTGGACACTATTAGAGAGAGAGAGTCTTCCAGTGTTCTTCTATCAGGTTAATGATTTTTCATATCTCATAATCCGCCTCGGACTCAACGCTCAGATCATCAGATTTACAGATCGACATCTGGACCGTTGAATCTTTTCCCACATCAAACACCCTCACGAGACACTTTATGTTTCACTACATTAGCACATTTGATCAGCACAAAACCACACAATAAACTTTGAATTGCTCTCAGATTTGCCAAAACATGAACTGAACTCCACCAGTGTCAGATCTGCTGTTCACATCTACAGGTGAAGCTCTCAGAACATGTTCATATTTCATACACTCTCATAAACTTATGCCAAGACCATTTCGCGCTGAAAAAGCAAACAGACATAAACACCATTTCAGAGAAACATCTCAGTTCATACTAAAGTACCATGGTATTACTGTGGTAAATTGGACACTGAACGTCCTCAAAATTTCTGATAAGAACGTTTTCGTAACGTAATGTGAACATTAGCCAAACGTTTTAGTTATGTGTTCTGTGAAGTAACTTTGAATACCATGGTAGCCTACTTTAATGGTTAATCCTGTAGTATGGTACTTTATGCACGGAGTCCAAAGTGAGCAAGTGTGTGAATCTGCTTCAGGTCCGGAATGTGATCGGATCTGACGCTGAAGACGCACGACAGACGCGACGCGACGCGAACGCAACGCTACTGTGATCAGCTCGAGTTCTGGTACTCACAGTTCTTGTTTGGTTCTGGTACTCACAGTTCTGTGTCTGGTACGGTTCTGGTACTGATGTTACGGCACAGCAGCGAGTGTCCGCACGCCTGACCCATCGCGCATCGCGCCGGTACCGGGATGATGATGAGGAGGAGGAGGAGGAGGAGGAGGATTTCCCGCGAAGAAGAAGATGATGCTGATGATGAGAGCTGAGCTGAGAGAGGAAGACAGATGCGCGCGCGCGCGTGCGTGTCTCTCTCTCTCTCTCTCTCTCTCTCTCTCTCTCTCTCTCTCTCTCTGACTGAGAGGGTTGGGCGCGTTCTGTAATAGATCTTCGCGCGCGTGTGTGTGTGTGTGTGTGTGTGTGTGTGTGTGTGGTGTGTGTGTGTGTGTGTGTGTGTGTGTGTGTGTGATCGATCTGAAAGGCGTTTCCTTTCTGCATCCCTTTCATTATGAACAAACATCAGCAGCAGCTCTAAAGTCTTTATAAACTAATTTGCATAATCTCAGTCAATATGGAAAAGCCCATTTCCGCTACATGAGAGAAAAATCATGCTTCGGTAAATCTCACCATGAAAAGTCATAATTGTGACATAAGTCTGAATGTGACATAGCCTATGACATAAACTGACAAAAGTTGCAAATATGAGATAAAGTCGAAATTAATGACATCATAATACTAAATCGAAATTCTGACGTCATATTTATGAGATGAAAAGTCAAAATTATGACAAACGTCGTATCTAAAAATGCCATATGACAGTCATAATTTCGACTTTAGCATTTGGACTTTTAATGTCATAATTATGATTTAAAAAAGCTTCTTTTTTCTTATATGTAGGAAATGGGCTTTGGCTTATCTTTCAAAAATTGTGACATACAAGTCATGACAAAAGTTGAAAATATGAAAGAATGTGGAAATTAACATTGTCATAATGAAATAAAATAAATGATGACGTCATGTTTATTAGATGAAAAGTCAAAATTATGACTCAAATGTGGTATGGTCTAAAATGTCATAATTATGACATGTCGTAATTTCGACTTTAATCTCATAATTATGATTAACAGAAGTATGATTTTTTTCATATATGAGGAAATGGGCTTTAGTAAATCTGACTACATGAAAAGCCAAAATTGTGAAATATAAGTCGTAATGGGACATAGTCATGACATAAATTGACAAAACTTATGATAAAAGTTGAAAATATGAGATAAAGTCTAAATAATGACATACTAAATCATAATTAGGAAATAAAAAGTCAAATTATGACGCCATATTTATGAGATGAAAAGTCAAAATTATGACAAATGTGGTATGGTCTAAAATGTCATAATTATGACAGAAAGTCATAATTTAGACTTTAATTTCATAATTGATTATTTATGACATAGTATTTCGATTTATAATGTCATATGATTAACGAAAGCATGATTTTTTTCTTATGGGGAGGACATGGGCTTCCAGATCTAAGAGGGAAATACTGTTAAACTGATGATGAAGATGATGATGATGATGATGATGGATTTCATCTACACTACACCAGTCAAAAGTTTGGAAAATTTACGTTTATGGATTTTGGTGGACAGTTTTGTCCAACGTTAATATTAATGGTGCACATTTGATCAGTTTATGCAGGAATCTACTGCATGTTTGTTTATGATTATGATTATGGTTAAGTTTAGCATTGGATGATGTATGAGGTCATTGTCTGCTGATGGTGTTTTCTATAGTTCCTGGTTATAATTAAAGCCATAGTTCACACAAAAATGACATAATTCCCTCACCTTCAGAAAAAAACATGTAGAGGAGTTTATAGAGAACATATCTGAAAAAACACACACAATATGAAAACGTAGAGTATTTCAAGTCTTCTAGGGTCAGATATGATAGTTTAGCACAAACACACACAATCTTCTTCACCTCCAGCTTTAGTTTATGATTTCTGAGCATCTGTTCATATTCATTTTACCTGGAAAGCAACTTTGTTTATCCTTCACTATGATAGAAACATGAATCTGATTCAGAAAGAAAAATAATGAAGCATTTATTCTAGTTTAATAACAAACATTCAAAATCACAAACACACACACACACACACACACACACACACACAACACACACACACACAACACACACAATCTGGGTCGATTCTAAAGGGACGCTGCTGTCAGTCACAAACGCACACACACACATCACATGACATTCGTCAAACACAACTGCACAAACACAGATACACACACTCGTGCTCACACAGCTTGTTTGTTCTGCAGCAGAGCATCATGGGAGCTGGAGCCGAGGGAAACAGGACAGAATACATTTACTGACTGTTGTTATTGTTAACTAAAACCATTAATATGAAAATATATCATTTTCGGATGCTGAATATAAAATATATAGGTAACACTGTACAACGAGTCTTGTCTAATTTGTTAACTAACATAAATTAACAATGAGCAATACAATAAATAATATTAATAAATGTTCATTTTAACTAATATAGATAACTAAAGTTATCAAATGAAACCTTACTGTAAAGTGTTACTAATAAAAATATAAGATCAAAAAAGTTAAACTTATATATTTCAGTTAGTCACCAAGGGAACATTTAAATTTTTTGTTTAAATAGAAATAGTACATTTCCTAAAACTAAAATAATAGAAACATGACAAAAAAAAGATGAAAACACATAACAAAAATACAAAAATTAAACTGAAAAATAAAATTAATACATATGTATGTCTCTTTCCACCTCCTCCAACCTTAGGAGTAACCTGTATTATAAATAAATATAACAACAAACGCTATTCAAAATATTGATAAATTCTATAACCGTATAAAAATAATTTCTAAAATAACACAGAAAAGGACGTACATCATCTCTAGATTTATATATAATCAATATATGGACCACAAGTAGTAAAAAGCTAAAGTGGTAAAATGGCTAAAACTGAAAAAGTAAAAAAAAAAAAATAAATAATAATAATTCATTACATTTATATAGCGCTTTTCTAGACACTCAAAGCGCTTTACATAGAAGGGGGGGAATCTCCTCAACCACCACCAATGTGCAGCATCCACTTGGATGATGCGACGGCAGCCATATTGCGCCAGAACGCTCACCACACACCAGCTTACTGGTGGAGAAGAGACAGTGATGAAGCCAATCAGTATATATGGGGATGATTAGGAGGCCATGATGGACAGAGGCCAAGGGGCAAATTTGGCCAGGATGCCGGGGTTACACCCCTACTCTTTCGAAAGACATCCTGGGATTTTTTGTGACCACAGAGAGTCAGGACCTCGGTTTAACGTCTCATCCGAAGGACATTTACATTTACATTTACATTTAGTCATTTAGCAGACGCTTTTATCCAAAGCGACTTACAACTGAGGACAAAAACAAGCGAGTCATCGTGAAAAGGCAAAAACAACGCAAGAAGTGCTCAAAGTACAAAGTTCACACATAGCTCGGAGTAGTATAAGCCAAGCAAGGGAGGATTTAAGGAAGGGGAAGGGTTTTTTTTTTTTTTTTTTTATGTTTAAAGTGCTCCCTGAATAGATGAGTTTTCAGTTGTCTTTTGAATGCTGTCAGGGATTCTGCATTCCGAATGAGGCTGGGCAGATCATTCCACCAGCATGGAGCCGTGAGTGAGAAAGTTCTGGAGAGTGATTTTGTGGCTCGCTGTGATGGTACCACGAGCCGCCGCTCATTGACCGATCGTAGGCTTCTGGTAGGGATGTAGACTTGTAATAGCGAGTGAAAGTAGGAGGGAGCTGAACCTGTGGTCAATCTGTAAGCAAGCGTCAACACCTTGAACTTAATGCGAGCAGCGAGTGGTAGCCAGTGCAGAGAGATGAACAGAGGAGTGACGTGGGCCCTTTTGGGCTCGTTGAAGACAAGACGAGCTGCAGCATTCTGGATCATTTGTAGAGGTTTACTTGCACATGATGGAAGTCCAGCCAGAAGAGCATTGCAGTAATCAAGCCTAGAAATGACCAGGGCCTGGACGAGAAGTTGTGTTGCATGCTCAGTTAGGAAAGGCCTGATCTTCCTGATGTTGTGCATAGCAAACCTGCATGATCGAGCTGTCTTTGTAATGTGGTCGGTGAAGGTCAGCTGATCAAAGATTACTCCAAGATTTCTGACTGACCTTGATGGGGTGATTGAGGAAGAGGCTAGCTGGATAGTGAAGTCGTGTTGTAGAGACGGATTGGCAGGGAGGACGAGAAGCTCAGTCTTTGCCAGGTTGAGCTGCAGGTGATGTTCCTTCATCCATGCCGAGATGTCCGCCAGACAGCTTGAGATCCGTGCCGTTACTGTGGGATCATCTGGTTGAAATGAGAGGTAGAGCTGGGTGTCATCAGCATAGCAATGGTAAGAGAAACCATGTGCCTGTATGATGGGTCCCACTGATGTGGTGTAGATAGAGAAGAGGAGCGGTCCAAGAACTGAACCCTGAGGAACCCCTGTGGTCAGTTGATGTGCTTTGGATACCTCGCCTCTCCATGCGACCCTGAAGGACCTACCTGTGAGATAGGACTCAAACCAGTGGAGGGCAGTTCCAGTGATGCCCAGTGATGAGAGGGCGGACAAGAGGATTTGATGATTCACAGTGTCGAAGGCAGCAGACAGGTCCAGGAGAATGAGAACTGATGATTTGGAAGCAGCTTTTGCAATCAGCAGGGCTTCTGTGACCGACAGTAATGCAGTCTCGGTAGAATGTCCTTTCTTGAAGCCAGATTGGTTGACATCCAGCTGGCTGTTCAGAGACAGGAAGGATGATACTTGGTTAAAAGCAACTCGTTCAAGTATTTTCGCAATGAATGGTAGGAGAGAGACAGGTCTGTAATTCTCTAGAAGTGATATGTTTGATGTTGGTTTTTTAAGCAGTGGAGTTACCCGAGCCTGCTTAAATGCTGTAGGGAAAATGCCAGTGTGGAGGGATGAGTTTATAATGTGTGTAAGAGCTGGTAGAAGTGTGGGAGAGATGGCTTGTAGAAGGTGTGAGGGGATGGGATCAAGAGGGCAGGTGGTAGGATGACTGGAGAGGAGAAGTTTGGATACTTCTTCCTCGGTTAGTGGAGAGAAGGAGGAGAGAAGGTTATTGGCTGTGGGAGAGGTTAGTCTGGGTTCCTGTGTGTGTGAATCTGAAAACTGACTGCTGATAGTTGTAGTTTTGTCAGTGAAGAAGTTAGAAAAATCATCAGCAGTTAGTGAGGAGGTGGGTGGTGGTGGAGGTGGACAGAGGAGAGAGTTGAATGTCTTGAACAGTGTTCGTGTGTTAGAGGCACTGTTGATCTTGTTGTGGAAATATGAAGATTTTGCGGTGTGAACATCAACAGAAAAGGCAGAGAGCAGAGATTGATACCTACTGAGGTCAGATGTGTCTTTTGATTTGCGCCATTTCCTCTCCGCTGCCCTGAGCTTGGTCCGGTGTTCACGAAGAACCTCAGATAACCAGGGGTTAGAGGGAGTGGCGCGTGCTGGCCTAGAGGAGAGAGGGCAGATATTGTCTAAAGAAGAGGTTAGGATGGAGCATAAAGTATCTGTCGCAGTGTTCACATCCAGTGATGAGAAATGCGAGGGTGAGGGAAGAGAGGATGACACAGCAGAGGAAAGATGGGACGGAGAAAGTGAGCGCAGGTTTCGTCTGAAAGTAAATGCTGGGGAGGTTGCTGGAGCATGGGTAGTGAGTTATAGATTGAAAGTAATGAGGAAATGATCTGAAACGTGGAGAGGTTTCACCAAAATGTTGTCAGTGGTACAGTTGCGTGTGTAAACCAGGTCCAGTTGGTTGCCTGACTTGTGAGTACCGGAGGTGATGAGCCGTGTGAGATCGAAAGAAGCTAGGAGAGAGCTGAAGTCAGTTGCATATGGTTTTGCTAGGTGAATGTTGAAATCGCCAAAGACTACAAGTGGAGTGCCATCCTCAGGGAAAGAGGACAGCAGCACATCTAGTTCCTCTACAAAGCTTCCCAGTTGACCAGGGGGGCAATAAATAACTACAATATGGATCTTAGTGGGAGTTGTAAGTGTAATAGCATGATATTCAAATGAGGTGTTATTGCATAGAGAAGAGAGAGTTGAGTATTTCCAATTGTTAGTAATGAGAAGACCAGTGCCCCCACCCCTCCCCGACTGGCGAGGGGTGTGAGAGAAAGAGTAGTTGTTAGAGAGAGCAGCAGGGGTTGCTGAGTCTTCTGGACGGATCCAGGTCTCAGTCAAGCCCAAGATATTAAGAGTAGAATGAGATGCAAAGGCTGGAATGAAGTCAGCTTTATTGACTGCTGATTGACAATTCCATAGACCCATAGAAAGAGTGAGAGGTGAGTGTGAGGATGAGAGAAAAGGGCGCAGGTTAGCAGTATTGCGCTGCCTTCTGTGTGCAGTGAGAGAGCGTTGTCGAGAGACAACAGGAATGTATTGAAAGCACATAATGATAATGGGGAATAAGATAAGGGTAGGAGAGAAAGGGTGAAGAAGATACTTTAGTTGCCTTACAGGTGTCCTTGCTCGGTGGAGTCGCGCAGGTAGAGTCGATGTCTTTACCCGAGTCGGTCTTCACACGAGGAGGCTGAATGCTGACGCTTCCGCGACAGCGCACACACTACATAGATATAATGCTTACAATCACCTAAGTGAGGGCAGCTGTGTCAGCCCTTAAGTAGCGCTGTTCAACAGCTAGTTTCGATTCGGCCCATTATCAGGATACTTGCTTTTAAGTGCTACAATAAAATACAGACTACAACCCTTCAAGACGCACGGCAAATATTCAAAATAGGTTGCGTCTAATTAAAATACAGATATTTAGTGAAGATAAAAATTATAAATAAGCCAAGATTCGAAAATAGCCCTACCTGTTTGACAAATAGTAAACAGAGCAACAGGAGAACTAGGTATTAAGAAATAAACAACTCACGCGCTCTTGCCGTTCTCACAGAGTGACTGCTAGCTTGTTCTGGGACGGTGCTATTTTGACAGTATAGTGTCCCCATCACTACACTGGGGCGTTAGGACCCACACAGACCACAGGGATAGCACCCCCTGCTGGCCTCACTAACACCTCTTCCAGCAG
Source organism: Chrosomus eos (assembly GCA_036326025.1). Taxonomy (NCBI): domain Eukaryota; kingdom Metazoa; phylum Chordata; class Actinopteri; order Cypriniformes; family Leuciscidae; genus Chrosomus; species Chrosomus eos. The sequence continues at coordinate 45,639,848 of CM070825.1, forward strand.
CAACCTGGTTTTCTCAGAAGGTCTCCCATCCAGGTACTAACCAGGCTCAGCCCTGCTTAGCTTCAGTGGGCAACCAGTCTTGGGCTACAGGGTGATATTGCTGCTGATAATATAATATATATATATATATAATATATATATATATATATATATATATATATATATAATACACACACACATATAAAGTGTATATATATATATATATATATATAATATATATATATATATATAATATATATATATATATATATATATATAATATATATAAAGTATATATAAAATGTGTTGTTATATTAAACTAATAAAATGACATGAGCACATAAAACAAACTGAAAAAATAAATTTAAAATATAACAATATTAATAAATTCTATAAAGTATATAATACTAAAATAACACCATTTGTATTATACTTTACAATCATGAAATCCATAGTGATATATATATATATATATATTACTATAGGACAGATTTTATGATAGTAAAAATTTTGTCTGCATGAGATTATAGATTCACAAATGAATAATTTCAGTGAATGCTCTTTTTGAACTGAAGAGGAACCTTTATATTTGTAAATTAAAAGGGATAAAGATAATTTCTGGTGATATAATTCCTTTCAGAAAGCAATTTCCCAGGAAGTAAATGAAGCCTGAAGGACAGAGAGAATAAAGGTGTTAGTCCTTCATCATGTTCTCCACAGTAAAGCGTTTATTAAGAGTTTATCTGCAGGAAACATCTGATCACATTATTCACACGGGACTCATCGCCTGAGGACATTCCCTCGCTCTCATTTACTGAGAAACACTTCATTCTCCAGCGCACTGAAATAACTCTACACTGCAACAAATCAAGAGTTTGTGCTTAAAACAAGACGTCAGAAAAATAAACAATTCAAAAGAAAAACAAGATTATTTATTTAGATTTTATTATTTAGATTATGGCTTGCTCAGTTGGGGATATTCAAATTAATTAACCAATCATACCATTGATCAGCTCTACCAAACTTGGATGTCTTTTTTCCAGTAATAAACAAACATTAAGTTGTTTTGATTGATACTGTGAAGCAGCTTTGATACAATCTGTATTGTGAAAAGCGCTATATAAATATATTTGACTTGAAAGAGATCATACTGTAACTTATCCCGAACAGCCAATCAGATTGAGTTTCCTGCTTTTTCCCTGCGCTGCCATTGGTCAGACCCTGTTGAACACATTGAACACCCTGGCCCTGTCCCAAATGGCACACTTCATGTGCACTTTCGGTCTTGTGGACTTACAATGGCTGCCGCGTGCGCGTGTCCGTTAAGTCCGCGAGACCGTAGTGTGTCCCATTTGTCATTTTTAGATCTCGGAAGGGTGCTCGCAGAGCGCCCCGTGTGGTCGATTTGCGCCCTTGATGCGCACTTTTGCCAAGCCCGCGCTGATGCGGACTCCACAGCAGACTTCTTCCCGACAGTCAAAGCGGCATTACGTTACGAAAGTGCGGACTCAGAGGAAGACCGCGAGTGCTTAGGGTTCCATTTGGGACAGGGCCCCTGTTGACGCAAGACTTGCAGCTACGGCAACTGAGAAGGACATTCTTTGTTCTTTTTACAGGGGGGGTGAAATGCTCAGTTTCACTCAATCTCATGTTAATCTTGAGTACCTATAGAGTAGTATTGCATCCTTCATACCTCCAAAAAGTCTTTAGTTTTATTATATTTATAAAAGAAAGATAGGCTGTACCGAGTCTTTTCGAAAAAAAACCCGAGCGGGTGGAGGCGTGCCGTGTGGGCGGGAGCGCGCGAAGCTTTTGCGTGTGTTGTGAACAGACAGACTCGTGGTTTATGAGGACATGAATTAGTTTTACAATAAACAAACTGACATCTACAGTGACCAGCTAAACAAATGTATTTAAACACACACACACACACACACACACACACACACACACACACACACACACACACACACACACACACACACACACACACACACACACACACACACACACCACACACACACACACACACACATTAACTGTAAGTGATCATGTTGTTTACTTGCTGTGCTTAACGCCGATAGTTAACAACACACAGACATTTGAAGCAGTTTTACTCACCGCCTGCGGTTCCAACGCACCGACCGTGAACCTTTATCGTTGGGACTGCTCCATCTTTAAGTATTAGGCGATCTGCAAATCCGGCGTCGAACTGAGCCTATAACGTTAACTATAACTGTCGAAATGAAGGAAACAAACAAGAACACGTCACTTGCACAACTCCGTTGCTGCTCTGGAAAAACAAAATCCATCCACAGGTCCCTTAACGCTGGGTTCTTTGGAAATTTGTGCAGTGTTGTCTTGCCCTGGCAACCAAAAACACACTTTTTTGTGCCTTTTTTTTATTGCAGCGCTCTGATGGCATAGGACTCTCACTCTCGCACGCTCTAGGCGCGCGCGCCCTTCCGGGAGAATTGCCCTTAAGACCCGTATAAGGAAATTCCGCACACTCTGACGTCGCGTAGAGCCGTATTCGAAAAAAACTTTCCGAAACTTGTGACAAACCGGAAGGAGTATTTTTGGAACAGAAATACTCCATCAAACTTACAACTTCATTTTTGAAACTTTGTCCATGTTTAGCATGGGGATCCAACTCTTTAACAAAACTCACTATGTATGAAACAACATTTCACACCCCCCCCCCCCCCCACCCCCCCCCCCCCCCCCCCCCCCCCCCCCCCCCCCCCTTTAAAGGAGCATTTCACCCATTTCAACATGAATCTTTATTGAAAGTGGATCATATATGTAGTCGAAATGTAAAATAATTTTTGAATTTGTTGCCCTCTTGACCGAGAAAAGACAGAAAATAACCGAAGGGTGCATTTGTATGAAAGACTACAACACCCACAATGCACCACATTGCACAGCTCCGCAAGCCACACCCACTAATCCGGAACTGCGCGCACATCAAAGAAATCATTCTTTCGTCAACAAGGCTAACGTTAGCTGCCACCAGAGTTTGAAATTCATTTCACGCAAAATTTCTAGTAAGTGATAATGAAAGTAAAGAGACACACCGACCGGTCTCGTATCTCTCACAGAGGAGCGGAAGCATAAATGGCAGATCGAGAGAGGAACAGGCCTGATTTTATGTTGTGTGTGGACTTCAGTCTTCAATGAGGGGCTGTTGGCTTATACTTTCGTTGTGTATTTGTTCATTTTACTATTAAAATGTTTAAATGTTCGCCGATTCCAGCCTCCTTCTTCCCACAACAACAAACCCCGTTAACGTTAAGTTACATTGGCAAATTCATTAGTGAATTACTCCTCGTTTGTATTTCTTTCTGAATATGGTGTATTACTGCATGATACCTGGATGTTCAGTCAGGCGAAACTATGGTGGTTCACATCACAACACAAACGTCCCTTCGTTGAAATTCTCTGCAGCAGACGGACTCTATCTGTGTCCGTAGCGCACAGCGAGAGCACAGGCACAGCAGTCCGCGTCAGCTCGAGCCAGTCCGGGCTCCTCGACCGCCACAGGCAGCCGCCTCCTGTTCCTCCATCAGCCTCAGCTGCTCTTCACTATATTGCGGCTCGTAAAGATAGCCACGAACATCGGATTCGAGCAGCAGACTTTCAAAATCCTCTTCTTCCATATCATGTATAGTTTCTTCAGTCATTGTCATACTTCCTATCTCCACAGCGCTCGTTAGCTTAGCTTCCAAAAACAAGATGGCGGATATTGATTTCGGTTTCTGCAAGTGAAGTCCCACCCACTGATCTGTAATAGGCCTGTAGGGTGAGTGGGTCCCACACCCTTGAATAATAATGAGCTAATGTTTGTAGTCTATAAACTTTTCAATGAAATTTATCTTCCGTCCTATCATGACGCAAAATGACGATATTTACGTCACGATAGGACGGAAGTAAAACACTTAAATCCTTTTTTCTCCCATCTCATAAAAAAACAAGCAAAATTCCACCATCATTATAATATATGACTGGGTTTCTAACAATACAAACCTTAATGCAAATGGGTGAAGTGACCCTTTAAAGAATTTTCAGAGCCTGATGAAACGGTATAAATACGTGTTTAATACGGTAAAATACGCTTGATGTTACAGTCACTGCTCTTGCCGTCCAGAATAACAGAGAACATCCCAATCGAGTGAAGGGATTTGTGGAAACTGTGGTTCCTAATTATTGTGATCCAACATTTGCCTCGCATTTCAGGATGAAAATACAAACATTTCATGTGAAGGATAATCCACTTCTTTCCTTCAAAACTTTAGTACCAACTAATAAAATTTCAATTTTCGCACTATTAACTTTGAGAAAATTGCATGTAAACCATGATTTTATTTCAGAAAGACAAAACAAAAGAGAGGAAGACTGTAATACTAAACTAGGCTTGGAAGATATATAGAGCTGGGTGTCATCTGCATAGAAGTGAAGCTTTATTTTAAATTGACGAAAAATCTACTTTTGAATGTTCTCTGAACGTTACTTTAGAATGTTCTCTGAATGTTACTTTTGAATGTTCTCTGAATGTTACTTTAGAATGTTCTCTGAATGTTACTTTAGAATGTTCTCTGAACGTTACTTTAGAATGTTCTCTGAACGTTACTTTAGAATGTTCTCTGAACGTTACTTTAGAATGTTCTCTGAACGTTACTTTAGAATGTTCTCTGAACGTTACTTTAGAATGTTCTCTGAACGTTACTTTAGAATGTTCTCTGAATGTTACTTTAGAATGTTCTCTGAATGTTACTTTAGAATGTTCTCTGAACGTTACTTTAGAATGTTCTCTGAACGTTACTTTTGAATGTTCTCTGAACGTTACTTTTCAATGTTCTCTGAATGTTACTTTAGAATGTTCTCTGAATGTTACTTTTGAATGTTCTCTGAACGATACTTTTGAATGTTCTCTGAATATTACTTTAGAATGTTCTCTGAACGTTACTTTTGAATGTTCTCTGAATGTTACTTTAGAATATTCTCTGAACGTTACTTTAGAACAGGGGTTCTCAACTCCAGTCCTCGCGACCCACTGCTCTGCATATTGTGTATGTCTCCCTTATTACACACACCTGATTCAGATCCTCAGCTCGTTAGGGTAGACTCTCGTCCATATCCTAACGAGCTGAGGATCTGAATCAGGTGTGTTAAATAAGGGAGACATACACAATATGCAGAGCAGTGGGTCGCGAGGACTGGAGTTGAGAACCCCTGCTTTAGAATGTTCTCGGAATGTTACTTTAGAATGTTCTCTGAATGTTACTTTAGAATGTTCTCTGAATGTTACTTTAGAATGTTCTCTGAATGTTACTTTAGAATGTTCTCTGAACGTTACTTTAGAATGTTCTCTGAATGTTACTTTAGAATGTTCTCTGAATGTTACTTTAGAATGTTCTCTGAATGTTGCTTTAGAATGTTCTCTGAATGTTATTAAAGACCAGATAAAACAAACAAATGTTCTATTAACGTTACTGGAAGAATGTTTCCTCATAACTTTAGAGAATCTTGACAGAACTTAACCTGTCAGCTGGGTTGTACCCAGTTCAAAACAGCAGGAGGGTTAAAGTTTAAATCAAGGAAATAAAGAGATTGACCTTGATCAGTTTGTGTTGTGAACTGGAACGTCTGCCCACATGCTCAGAGCGAAAGACAACCTGCTCGATAAACACACGTGAGCATCTCAGCACAACTCCAGCATTTCCTCCACTGTGTCAGATTATTTCACATCACGAACACCCTCCCGGGCATCAGATAAACATCTCACACACACTCAGATAAACATCTCACACACACTCAGAGCGCTTCATCTGAGGCCACCTGCTACCATTATATCATCAAATACATGCAGACGCTCAAAGAGAGAGAGAAGAGAGGACAGCAGTGTTGAGCATCACAGGATAGTCTTCATTTTAGCAGCTACAAATGCTAAACCACCATGTATGAATGTATGTTTTTATGGTGGATTTATTGATGGATGCATGATTGAATGTATTGATGTGTGTTCTGAATCTATGTATAATAATAATACATTTTATTTACAGGCACCTTTCATGACACTGACACCTTACAAATCTTCCTAAAAGCATCAGTGTAACAACAATAGACAAAGCATACTATAATATACATTAGACACTAAAGAATAAGATTGGATGTGCCAGCATAAATAAGCCTGTTTAAACAGAAGTTTTAAGACGAGATTTAAACGTGTGAAGACTGTTGCTGTAACTAAAGTCCAGGGGAAGAGAGTTAGCATAACTAAAAGCCCTAGAGCCAATCCTGTTCAGGAGAACGCGTGGAGGGAATAGAGAAATTGATGAAGAAGAGCTGAGGGTATGGACAGGAATATAAATGTGAAGAAGATCAGAAAGATATGAAGGAGCTAGATTATTAAGTGCTTTATAGGTAAGGAGAAGTCAATTTAATATTCCACGGAAGCCAGTGCAAGCGTTGAAGAACAGGAGAAATGTGCTCAATGACAGGAGTTATAGACATGATTCATGCAGTTCAAGTAGAAATCAGAAGACCAAAGAGAAGAGAATTCGAATAATCTATATGTGATGTAACTAAGGCATTGTCAAAAAAGGATGAAGACGGTTTATGTTTCACAAATGAAAATATGCAGAATTAATAATATTATTGTGAGCTTCAAAAGATAGGGTGTTATCAAGGACAACACTCAGACTTTAACGTGCGTGGATGGAAAAACTATGGCCTGGTCAATAGTCACAGAGAAACTGTCAGAATTAGCCAGAGGAGATTTAATACCTACCAGGAGATTTTCAGTTTTACCACTATTGAGTTTAAGGAAATTTGATGAAAGGCAGTGTTTAATTTCAGCTAAGCAGCTGGACAGAGAAAGTGGAGGGAAAAAAGAAGTAAGCATGGAAGACAGGTGGAAATAAATATCATACTTCCTAAAAATGTGTCCAAGGGGGAGTCAACAAATGAAAATAAAAAAGGGGCCCAAGACTGAGCCTTGGGGAACACCATGCGATGGCTTATATCTGAAGTTTTTGAGTGACCAGAAAGATATGATCTAAATCAAGGAATGTCAAAAAATGTGTAGGAAGATGTTATGTTAGATTGCATTAAATATCTCAGATCGAGCAAAATAAGTAAAGTCAGCTGTTAGTAACTTTGACGAGTGGGGTTTCTGTGCTGTGAAGTGGATGGAAACCAGATTAAAATTTTCGGTAACACTTTATTTAGTGTCCTTGTTACATATGCTACATGTACTTACCGCAGTAATAACAGTACATTATGCATAATTACATGCAACTAACCTCAACCAAAACCTAATCCTACCCTAACCCTATAGTAAGTACATGTAGTTAATTATTATTACTCAGTACTTAAATATATAATTACATTGTAACAATGACAATAAACTGTAACCAAATTTTCCAAACAAATGATTGTCTTCAAGGTAGTGAGAGAGCCGTGCTGCTACACTTTTATAATATTTTATAAATGTTTGTATGGAGTCAGAAACAATTTAAAAATAAATTCCGCCAAAAGACCACGTGAGATTATAACACTGGTAACTTGCCTTTAATAATGTTTTTAAAATATTAGTACAACATTATTTATACATTGTGGAATGTTTTATTTCTGAAATGTTTTTTTTAAAGTTACAACTTGTTTCAGAACATTCAAAAGTAACGTTCCCATGATGTATTCACTACTTCAATGAGCTCATTGAATCTGCATTAAATTACTACATTGTTTAAATAAATAGAAAAAAATCGCTAAAAATCGCTGTGATTTTGTATTTGTACATATTTCTGAAATGCATAACTTAGACAGTTTCCTCTGATAACAGATCACTCTAAATTATAATGTGGAATTTTCTGTAAAGCTGCTTTGAAATGATGTGTATTGTGAAAAGCGCTATACAAATACATGTGAATTGAATTGAATGTTTGCAGAAGGATCAAATGTAGCATTGGTTCCCATCATGGTCATTTTTATGTAAGTTACAGTAAATCTACAGGAGATCATGGTATCCTATCGTGATTAACTGATTTTAATCATTAGTCATCATCATCATGTGATATTGTATGTAGTTTCAATGTTTTGATTCGTAAGTTTCACTCGATCAGATGAAGTCGAGTTATCTGTGGAGTTTCAGGTTGAATCAAAGCTTTACGTTCTCTAACACTCATGAGTATTAAATCATGAAAACACATCTGATGATCTGAACATGATGTGCCGTTCTGGCAACTTCAAGAAGCATTTATGAAGCGCTTTTATGATGTGTATGTGTGTGTGTGTGTGTGTGTGTGTGTGTGTGTGTGTGTGTGTGTGTGTGTGTGTGTTTGCTGAAGGCAGATGGTAAGACTCATATTGATTCCGGGAGAAGTGCAGGAATTACTGGGATCCGATCGGCTCTGAGTGTGTGTGTGTGTGTGTGTGTGGCCGGATCAGATTTCTCTGCCTTTCTTCCAGTCTAATGCACAGCTAATAACAGAGGTCAACACACACCAGTGAGTCTGTACAGCACAGCTAATGGAGAAGCCTTCAGATAAACAACACACACACACACACACACACAACACACACACACACACACACCACACACACACACACACACACACACACACACACACACACACACACACACACACACACACACACACACACACACACACACACACACACACACACACACACACACACACACACACACACACACACACACACACACACACACACACACACACACACACACACACACACACACACACACACACACACACACACACACCACACACACACACACACACACACACACACACACACACACACAAAGATTAACAAATGTTATGCAAATATATTGTTCTTCATGTTAACTAAAGTAGTTAGTTTTAAAATGAAGTGAGTTTATGCTTAAATCGAGAACAAATATCTTCCCATGTCAGAAAAAAGAAATTTTATTCAAAGTGAAAACAAGTTTATTTTTATGAGCTCATTGGCAGATATTTGTTCTTGTTTCAGGACTATCAGGACTTGTTTTCCAACTACCAGGAAACGTTCTCTAAAGGTTCTCTAAAGTTGTGAACAAACGTTCTTCCAGTAACAATAATAAAACGTTCCTTCAAAGTTATCTGATCTTTAATAATGTTTTCATAATGTTTCATGGAATGTTTATTTCTGAAATGTTTCACTTGAATGTTCGTCTAACGTTTTTTTTAAATGTTACTACTTGTAACTAGTGATGTAGTACTCGAGTCCGGTCTCGAGACCGATTTCTGCTTTCTCGGACTCGTCTCGGACTCGTTCCTTCAAAGACTCGGTCTTGACTCGGACTCGACCATTCAAAGACTTGGTCTTGACTCGGAATCGGACCACAGTGGGAGAAGGACTCGTAATTTCAGACTGAGTCCTCGAGATTTTTTTTTTTCCACTGGTGTGATATTAAATCATTAATATCAAAACTGACATGTCGAGACAAAATCTCGATTTGGACTTGCTTCCTCAAAGACTCGGTCTTGACTAACGCCCGTTTCACACAGTGCGTATGCGGTGCGTGTTGGGTTGCGTATACGGTACAGCAGCAGCACGCGCTATAGAGCTTTCATGCTGCGTTTGCAGTGCGCAACTGATCCGCGGCTGTAGGCTACCACAAACACAAACAAGCATATTTACTCACTATAACCCTTACGAAAAAGAAGTTTATTCAAGTGTGCTATTAGTATACTTTTTTTAAACTAAAAATAAGAAAGTATACTTTCAGTCTACTTTTTATGTACTTCTCAGAAATATACTTTATGTACTTCAAAAAAATATACTTCAAAATGCACTTAAGTATACTTGACTTATTCTGACAGAAAAGTCTAAGTATTTGGCCTATACTTGTTGATCGAGATACACTTAAATGTATAATTAAGTATTCTAAGTATTCTTGGCTTGTACTTGTGTTACTATTTTGATTGAGTAGCTTATTAAATACTTTTTTAAAACATAATATTACACACTTATAAACTAACATATTCAAGTTTATATAGTAACAAGCTTTCGGGTGGAATAGAGTAAATTAAATAAGCAACTGAACCTGATCTTGAACACAGCGATAATAATTATCCTTGCGAAAATACGTTTATTCAAGTGTTCTATTAGTATACTTCTTTTCAACTAAAAAAATAAGAAAGCATACTTTTTATATACTTATATACCGTCTATATTTTATATTTTAAATTCTACAGAAAAAAAAATATGTAAATTACATGAAAAAGTTAGTTCAGGCAAGAATTTTAAAAAGTAAGTAAATTCTATAGTAGTACTCAATTCAATCGTGTAGAAATGAAAGCGTAATATATAACATTAAGTAAATTTACTCAACTTTTCTGATACTTGTGTTCCCATCATGCACTGGGCCTTGAATAATTAATGAGGTTGATTTTTCACTGTTTTTCAGCTGAATTTACACTATTTTATCATTGTGTTTGTTGTTAGGATTAGTAACTTGCCATTTTGTGACATTTGGAGTTCATTTTCTACTTAAAATTACACATTCAAACACAAAAACGATCCATCAAATGTTACCGTCATTGTGTATTGTCTACCTAGTATTGAGGTCTCTGCATTCACACATGTACTTTATGACACGAAGGTGCGCTGCCACTCACTATATCTATTGTAGTGACTGCTTAGATGCTTCTAAGAAAATCACATACTTAAATAGTGTAGTATAATTCAATGATGTATTATTCGAGTGAAATGTATTACAAAGAAAACATATAGTGTAAACTAGTACTTTACTGAGAGTACACTAAAAGACAACTTGCAAGTATACTTGCAGCATAGAACTACTAAACTAGTAGTTTACTGAGAGTGTACTTACATAAACTAAACATTTTCTACAAGTATTAAAATAGTAAACTACTAGTATACCCATAAGTTCACTTGCAGTACAAATGAGAAACGTAATTATGAACTAGTTGTGCACTTAAAGTTTACTACTGGTACACTTAAAACATATACTTTTTATATACTACAAGTGGGCCAATTTAGTCCCAAGCGGTATTAAAATAGTACACTTACAAGTTTACTACTGTCAGGGTTGCTGCAGGTGGCTGAAGACGAGGACACGGGAGCTTCAATATAATAGTTTTAATTACCAAAATCAAACTTCCAAAATCAAACAAGAACAAAACTCCAGGAATTCAGGGTTAACACACAACCATACATTGACGACGATCGACAAACACTGAGGGAAAACACAGGGCTTAAATACACCAGGAATAATAAAATAATTAACAGAACACAGGTGATAAAACTGAACACAAACGAGGAGCGGGAAAACTTAACAGGACTAAACCAAAAACCACAAAGACAGGGGAAACAAGATCTCAAAACAATAACTAAATACATCAAAACGTGACAACTACTAGTACATATTGACATTAGTATACTTACTACAGAAAGTATACTTTAAAATATACTTGAATATTACTTAAGTATACTTCATAAAATGAACTTGAAGTATACTTCTTTTTCGTAAGGGAATACTTATTTGTATTTCAAATTCAGAAGTTATCAGCAACTTTTATTTAAAAAAAGTTGTTACCAGTGCGATTCTCTTTGTACACATATACACTTTAATAGACGTATTCACGTTTAAACACAATTTAAGCAACGAATTATTCAATGCATTACTTCTATATAGATTATATATTAAGTTGCTCAAGCAAGGTAACATACTGAACCATATGTAGGCTACTTATATTAAAATCGCAAACATTTTAAATTAAAACTTAAAATTGACAAAAACAGCAGACTCGTATACCTTTTCTTTTGCATAATTTAAATCTTTATACAATAAATCTTGCATCACAAAGAACCTTTTTTCCACCTCCACGAATGAGACGAGTGTCGTTCATTATGTCGCCTTGCTGAAGTAAATTGCAGTTTTCCTTGTTTACCCCAGTCTTAAAGTAAAAAGACTATGAAAAATAGTAGTATTTTAATTAAATGCATTCATGGTAAAATTACTATACATTTTACTTAATTAAATACATTTATGATGAAATTACTACATTTTTTATGTCAATTTGTGTTCATTTTGACCACAAACTATGCGCTGTCACTTTAATTCAGCGTTTGCAGCACAGCAGGAATAGACTCGGTGCGGAAACGATCTCTGCACTGCTGTATACGCACTGCACCTGGAACGGATCGCCGGACCGCACCCGCGTGCAGTGTGAAAGCTCTAACCTGTTAACATGGGTACGGAAAAAAATATGCACCGCATACGCACTGCAAACGGAGTATGTGTGAAACGACTGTGACTCGGTCTCGACTCGGACTCGACCCTTCAAAGACTCGGTCTTGACTCGAACTCGGCATAGGCGGTCTCGTCCCCATCACTACTTGTAACGTTCAGAGAACATTCAAAAGTAACGTTCCAGTAATGTTTGAAGAATGGAATCTTCCCTTTACGTTCACATAACATTTAAGTAAATATTTTAAAAACATTTTAGAAACTGGACGTTTTGTACAATCTGAGAACATTCACAAATAATGTTTTCATAACTTAATGTAAAAAACTATTTTTTTATCCAGACTGAAACCCATCAGATGAGTGTTTTCTCTCTCTCTCTCTCTCTCTCTCCTCTCTCCTCTCTCTCCTCTCTCTCTCTGTGTGTGTGTGTTTTATTTGTTCAAGCTAAATAAATATGATCAGAAACTCCCGCATGTGTGTAGAAGAGTGTGCTGTGTGAGATGAAGAGCACATAGCCTCCTCATCTTCAGTTTTAATGACGTTCTCTCACGGCTCGCATGTTTTCAGTCAATACTAAACTCGTCATTACTGTTAATTCACCATCATTCCTCCTCACAGCTCAAATTCCTCACCTGTCACTCACTGGTCGCCGTGATCGACCGCATCAGCACCACACACACTCCAGGTGTGTTTGACTGTCAGTTTAATAATCACATGAACGTAATCAATGAGAAGCATGTGTTTCAGGATCCTGAAATCAGAATCTAGTAGTGAGCGTTCTATCTGTACATCACTAGCAGACGGCAGGCCTTCAGGATTCAGTCATGCATTATAACACGTGTTTTACGCTGATATTCCTGAAGCCGCGGACAGAAAGGAATCTCTCTCTCGTAAAGCCTCAGCACTTTTCTGCTTAATTAATCCTGTAAGTTGTGTGAGTTTGTGGCGGTGAAGCTTCAGCTCTTAAGCAGCTTTACTGAGACACATTTCAGCAGTTCAGTGATGTTCAAATCTCTCTCTCTCTCCTCTCTCCTCCTCTCTCTGAACACAACAGACTCATCTCTCCATTCTCACGCTAACAAAAACACTCGGATAACCTTACGCTATAAAAACATTTTCTTTGAACATTCGTTTTTTAAACACGTTTTCTTCTTGGTTATGTGAACATTACATTGTAAAATCATTTACACATTATGGCAACGTTACTTTAGAATGTTCTCTGAACGTTACTTTAGAATGTTCTCTGAACGTTACTTTAGAATGTTCTCTGAACGTTACTTTAGAATGTTCTCTGAACGTTACTTTAGAATGTTCTCTGAACGTTACTTTAGAATGTTCTCTGAACGTTACTTTAGAATGTTCTCTGAATGTTACTTTAGAATGTTCTCTGAACGTTACTTTAGAATGTTCTCTGAACGTTACTTTAGAATGTTCTCTGAACGTTACTTTAAATGTTCTCTGACGTTACTTTGAATGTTCTCTGAACGTTACTTTAGAATGTTCTCTGAACGTTACTTTAGAATGTTCTCTGAACGTTACTTTAGAATGTTCTCTGAAGGGAGTTCCTATTACTTGAATGTTCTCTGAACGTCCTTTAGAATGTTCTCTGAACGTTACTTTAGAATGTTCTCTGAACGTTACTTTAGAATGTTCTCTGAATGTTACTTTAGAATGTCTCTCTGAATTTGTTACTTTAGAATGTTCTCTGAACGTTACTTTAGAATGTTCTCTGAACGTTACTTTAGAATGTTCTCTGAATGTTACTTTAGAATGTTCTCTGAACGTTACTTTAGAATGTTCTCTGAACGTTACTTTAGAATGTTCTCTGAACGTTACTTTAGAATGTTCTCTGAATGTTACTTTAGAATGTTCTCTGAATGTTACTTTAGAATGTTCTCTAAGTTACTTTAGAATGTTCTCTGAACTTACTTTAGAATGTTCTCTGAACGTTCCGAAAACATAAACATTTAAAAAACATCAAACGAATGTCCAACTCAAACAGTTCAGAAAAAAAAAACACTGAATAATGTTTAAATAATGTTTCTGTTGTAACGTTTTGAAAACATTTATTAAAGACCAGATAACTTTGAACGTCACTGAAGAGTGTTTCCGTTATCTGGATAGGCTCAATAGTTATTCTCATCTCTCTCTCTCTCTCTCCTCTCTCTCCTCCTCCATCTCTCTCATCTCTCCTCTCTCATCTCTCTCTCTCTCTCACACACACACACACAGTTTCTGTGAAAAACAATCTGTGGAGAGATTATACACACTTTCAGAAGTTGTTTTTTCAATGTGCAACAAAAGGCTCATATGAAAACAACTTACATAAGCAGAAGCGCCGTCTCGTTCAGAAACCAGTGAAGAGATGGCCTGCGGAGACACATCTCTCTCTCTCTCTCTCTCTCTCTCCTCTCTCTCTTCTCTCTCTCTCTCTCCATTCGAAACGCATTCTCTGCAGAACAGTGTTGATGTGGAATCAGCTGGAGGGAAGTTTATTCTCTCTCTCACCACACACACACACACACACACACACACACACACACACACACACACACACACACACACACACACACACACACACACACACACACACACACACACACCAACACACACACACACACACACACACACACACACACACACACACACCACACACACCACACACACACACACACTCTTGCATTTGAAAGCAATACACATGGAAAAGCACCTGCAGTTACTCAGATGCTTCTCTCTCTCTGTGTGTGTGTGTGTGTGTGTTTTCATCTTTATGCCTGAAGCATCAGCAGAACAATTTTAGTCCTTCATACTCTAAAACCAGAAAACAACACGTGAACACTGACTGACTTGTGTGTGTGTGTGTATAATCTGATGGACTGACTGAATGAATTACGTGAACACACAGTTTAACGCCTGTCGTATACAGACAGCTGTGTTTCTTCAATGGAAATGTAAGTCAGATCATTTTGTGCACACTGATCAGCATTTGTCTTTCTGTGTACAAAACAAACACTATAAAAATGAAATGGTCAATTATAATTTTCATCATTTTAAGGCAAGACAAGTGCATAGAGTAAAAATATGAATATATCTCATCATATTCCTTAGGTGACTAAACACGTACATTGAGATCATCGTTTTACACGAATAGCATGTTTCAATATGCAAATTAGACATTATCTAATAAAAATGCACTAATTTGCATATATTTCCAGAACAGAAATCTGAACATTGGATAAAGACAGATTCAAAATGTTAGATTTTTATTTTATTCTCTTTCGTAAATCAGAAAATACTGTCAAAAAATCTCCATGTTTTTAGCAATAAAATGTTATAAAAAGCAGGCAAATTATGTTATGAACAAACCCACAATAAAAAGCTTCAGAATATGGATATGAATAAACTAAGTTTTGCTGTATATTACTGCTGCTGAAAAGAGGACATTAACAAAAACTATAATAGTATTTTAGATTCTTATTTTTGAAATACATTAAAACTATAACAACTAAAATGACAAAAACACAACAAAATTAAGTTTAAAATTGAATACAATATAATATATAAAATATAATAATATATAAAATGTAATTAATTAAAAATATTAACAAAAACATAACAGTATTTAATCTAGTTGCCAAGGCAACATTCATTTTTGCAGCCTAAAACTAAAACTTAATAAAACAAAATATAGACATATTTAAAATAATAATAGTGATAAAAAAGACAAGAAAATAAAATTGAATTGAATTAATTCAGAATATTAACATTAACTACAATAGAATTTAATATAGTTGCCAAGGCAACATTTCTCATTGTTGCAGCCTAAAACTAAATAAAAACTAAAACTTAATACAAAATATTGGTCCCACTTTATATTAAGTGGCTTTAATTACAAATGTACTTATTGTCTTCATGTTGTCTTGTAAAACACTTTTGCTGCTATTGAGGTGTGATACGGGTAAGGTTAGGGTCAGGTGTGGTGGTATGGGTCGTTATAAGGATGGGTTAAGGTGTAAGGGAAGGGTCAACTGTGTAATTATAAATGTAATTACATAAATTAATTACAGCTGTAATTACATGCAGGTATTTTTAAAATATAAGTATATATGTGTGGCGAACACAGACAGAAGGTCAGAGGTCACGACCTCTTAATGATGATGTCACACTAAACACTCAAACATGTGATAGATTTTACATAAATAGAGAAACAGCAAATGAGAAAAATAAATAAATAAAAAATATGGTATTTTCACAAGAAAACGAAGGCTATTTTAGGACCATTAAGAGTTTTGTATTGTGCATGTTCAGACAATTAAATCCCAATTTCATCATTATTTTCTCATGTATTACAGTAATAAAAATAATCCAGTCTGAAAAAAAATTAAATGAACTTTGTATAACAATTAAACACCACTTTTATGTCATTAAATGACTCAATAATGATTACTTATTTTCCCATTATTACAAACAAAATAAAATACTTCACAATTTAATCCATTGTTATTTTTTCAGTTTAGTTTGAAATTTTTATTTTTAGTATTATTTATATACAAATCTTTTTTTATATTTTGAATGGCTTTTATTTTTATATGTATTTTTTATTTCAGTTTAAGTTTTAGCAATTTTGTGATGTGCTATTGATTGTTTTTTTTTTTTTAAATATCACTATTTAGGTATCATTTATTCTTATTTCAGTTTCAATTGAAATATTAAATATATATATAATATATATATATATATATATATATATATATATATATATATATATATATATATATATATATATATATATATATATATAGTTTTAATATAAAACTATTTAATTGTTTGAATATTTTCAGTAATTTTAGTGCTTAAGTGTATTACAGTGATTAGTCAAGACACAATTTCTAAGTTTTACATCTTATTTTATTTCTGCTTCAATCGTTTCCAATAGCTGAAATATTAAGTTTTAGTTAATACTAATAACCCTGCATCAGAATGATGCCAATGCAAAACATGAACAAATGTTGCTTTATTTTATTTAAAGCTAAATGTATTGATTTATTTTATTTTGTTAAATTTGAGGATGAATATGAGCCGCACACGTTCAGCTTCAGAAACTCCTCAAATACACAGACGTGATTTGTGAAAATCTTGCATCAAAGTACAAATATAAACTATCGACTCTCTTAATTAAAGTCCGAATGATCAGATTATTGACAGTGATTACACAAACACTGTAAAACATTTACAATTATGATATCTTTACACACTGATCAATTTAACAAGCAAAACAAAACATGTACTTCATTAAAACCAGGTCAAATCTCAACATGCTTCTGTCAAAATAATCCTTTAATTAGACACTAAACACTGCTCTCAAATAGACATAACAGAAGAGTTCATCCAAACATGATAATAACTAACATACATGTTCTGTCCATATAATGAGAGTCAATGTGGTCCAAAACACATGATAATCTGAGGCGGACATGTAAACTGATCTATATTTTCTGAATAATGACTGATGGATGAATGTGTAACACTAATGAGCGTCTGATCATTTACGCCACTGATCTAATCTTACATGAAGTCCTCGAAGTGAGTCATGTGATCAGCTTCTGTATTTACAGTCTGAGATTCATTCATTAAACACATCAGATTAATTACCAGTGTGTGTGTGTGTGTGTGTGTGTGTGTGTGTGTGTGTTGTGTGTGTGGTGTGTAAACTAAACGAGTGCGATTTTACACTTATTAAAACATTACAATCAGTCTCATATGGAATGATAAACATGATTAAATTATAAAGGCTAATCATATGAACAAAGTTATATTACATTAATATCAATAAAACATCATCACTTCATTTTCTACAGGATTCAACGTGAAACAGACGCATGAAATACTCGGACACACACACACACACACACACACACACACACACACACACACACACACACACACACACACACACACACACACACACACACACACACACACACACACACACACACCCAATATGACATTCACATCATGTCACAATCATTGTAACAGAAATATGTAATGCAGTGGATATTTTAAACTTAAACAGTCTTTTTTTCTCACATCACAATAGTTCAGAGTTGAGTTTTAGAGTTAAATACACACACACACACACACACACTGATGAGCCACAACATTATAATCAGCCACAGGTGAACAGAATATCAGTGATAATCTCAGAGCAAAACCACATATTAATATCTGGGTACATCAGATGTCATCATGTTTTGGCTCATCAGTATATATATATATAACGATTATTGTTATGGTATGTTCTGCCATGCTGTGAATGCACACACACACACACACACACACACACACAACACACACACACACACACAACACACACACACACACACACACACACACACACACACACACACACACACACACACACGACCTTAAAGTATATGTGATTCATCTCTCTCTACTGACATAAACGAACATAATTTATAAAGTCGATAAACAGAAACAACGAATCTCTGAACACCACAAACACAACAGTCTTTTCCAGTCATGTGACCCACGTGAACACATCGCCGGTAACATCTGATGTCCAAGTTTTGTTGTGAAAAGCTTCACGAACACTGAACGCTCAGCACTGAAGTCGAGCGTTCAGACGAGAGAAAGACGTCACACACTCAGATCCTGAAATCCACACAACACACACAACCACACATACCCACTGAACCACACGCACAACACACCACAGTGACAAACTCACGAACACAACGACCACACACACCGTCAGACAAAAGACCCACACACACAGACCAACGACACACACACACACACACACACACACACAGACCGGTTATTAATACTGGAGTATAATTAAAAAAAATTACACATAAGTTCATAGTGGACACAAATGTCATATAAATGTGAAGCGCTGAAGCACAGACTTAAGTTTGCTCATTTTAAAGATGACTGGCAGATTATTGGGTTACAGTTTATTTGGTAACCCTTCCTTTTACAATCCAGTTACCCATGTAAATATATGTTACTTATTTTAGTAACTACAATTACTGGTAATAACTAGTACTAACCCTAAACCTACCCCTGTTCCATGCACTTACCTTATATTAGCAGTACTTTCTTTCTAGGTAAGTACACTGTAAGTACACTATAAGTACTGTACTGTAAAAGGAAGCGTTACCGTTTATTTTAAGGTGTCATTGTTACAGTGTAATTATATATTTAAGTGCTGAGTAATAATAATTAACTACATTACTATAGGGTTAGAGTAGGATAGGTTTGGTTGATGGTTAGTTACATGTAATTATGCATAATTTACTGTTATTAATATGAAAGTACATGTAACATGTAACAAGGACACTGTAAAATAAAGTGTTACCCATTATTGTTGAAGGAAAACAAGTTTAAAAAGTAAAGTTTATTAAAATTATTTATAAACATTATTTTATATAAAAATGTATATTTTATGAAACATGTTGAACTCTAAAACTGCTAAAAAATCAAGGTTGATATCTAAAAAAAATGAGTTTTTCTCTCTAAAATATTACAAGCACACACACACAGAATTGGTTTTATTACACACATCCAAAACGCACACTCAGACACCATACCAACACACACACACACACACACACACACACACACACACACACACACACACACACACACACACACACACACACACAACACACACACACACACACACACACACACACACACAACACACACACACACACACACACACACACACACACACCACTTATCGCTGCATCTAATTGGCTCTATAATATGCAGAAGCAGAAAACAGGAATAAAGCGAGTTTTTGCTTTAAAGGTCAAACCTGAGAAAATTGCACCATCTGGTAAAAAAAAAAAAGTAAAAATGTATAAAATGCCGACAGAATGAAAGCGTGTTAACAAAGATTGCATAATTTTATAGTTATAATAGTTAAATGGCGCTGGGATTTAAAACAGCAGTTTTAATGAGGACGTTATTGTCCTGAAGGTCCTGAGAGGAACTATTGTGTGTTACTGGTGCAGAATAGATTTATTAAAGGAAATGAGGGTGAAATAGTGAAATTCCAATAAAAATACACACCTGTGCCAAAAAGATGTGTGCAGTTGGCATTAATAAAAAATTATCAAAAAAACTGAACTGAAAAAGACCAAAATGTCCATAAGGTCGCACAAGGGTTCCTGCTGTAACTGCGGCTTACTAATGAAACTCACGGTCAAGTCTTCTACTCAGTAATCAGTTTGATTGACAGATTAGAGAAACTGGAGCTGATATAAATGAGTCTCACCTGAACGCCGTTCACTTCGTCAAACATTTCTGAAGAGCTGCAGGAAAACAAACCAGTCTCTCAGTGTCACATGATTGACAGAGGTCAGAGGTCATCAATGAACATGAGGATCACATGACAGCTTCATCATCATCATCACTCACACCCAAATTAATGTAAAATTACATAAAAAATTTACTTTAGAAATATAAATATTAGTGCTGTGCAGAGATTAATCTTAAAGTTTAATTAATTAAAAATGAAAAATGAATTAAAGTTTATGTTTACATAATGTGTGTGTACTGGGTAGGTATAATTATTTTGTATATATAAACACACACACACACACACACACTTAAAAAAAGTGTATATATAATTTATATATCAGTATATACATGTAAATATTTATCTAATATAATTTTGTATATAAAACACATATGCATGTATATATTTAAAGCTGCAGTCCGTAGCATTTTCCCTTTTTGTCGCCATCTCTGTTCGAAATGTGTAACTGCAGTGATTCGCGGAATGATCATCTTTACGTGGGTTGTAAATCGGCATGAAACAGCGCGGATGAACACAGTGTTTTGAGGCGAGTGCTGCTGTCAATCACCGCGCTGTGTGGATACTGTCATTCAGAATCAGATTCACTTTTTAAAGTTGACCAACATAAGAATTTTCACCGGAAAACGTCTTCTGAACAAGTAAGTAACATCCATTTTTGTTCTGATCAACTAAGGGGGAAAAGCATTCGACATGACAAGCGATCGTTAGATTTAATCAGCGCGATTTAACAGCAACGTGCAAATCATAGCCTACTTTGTTCTCAAATTGTTCATGTTAACAACATCAGCATTGCGTGACTAACGTTATTTAATGTGTTTTATGATTACCTGTGTAGTCAGAATTCATATTCTCCATAATAGCTAAATGAGAAAGGCACAACAAAGGAAACTCCATAACTGTGTGAATTAAGAAAACGACTGTTACACGATTGAACTATTGAAATGTCTTTTGTCAGCAGAAAAAGCGTCTCTTCTTCCGTTTCGAACCCTTCGGGAGTTCACGCACCTTTCAAAAGCCCCACCGATGTGTATCCTTGTGTTCGCATGGGTTTCTTTCTCTTTCCACCTTAAATCCGAAGTAAAAGTCTTTTGGTTTTATAACTGGTTATCTCCAGTTGACACTGATGATTGTTGTTTGGATCTTTCTGGATCCGCCATGAGTTTAATCATGTAAAGTGCTGCGAGAAAAGCCTACTCTACATCTCCTCACACGCATAGCCGGCTAGCCGAAACTCCTTCTTTATGTGTACGGGTGTGACGTAATGACGCAAAGACATGCTCGAATTTCCTGCGGAAACCCACCAGTACCACTGGAATTAAAATCATTATTACAAGCTAACCGTTTTGAATCTAGCTATGGCAAGCAGATAGTTTTGAACACTGCTGAAGATGTTTTTTTTTTAAATAATTAATTTGGATTATTTTTAACTTAAAAATGTTACGGACAGCAGCTTTAAGAAAAATGTGTTATTTACATACAACATATTTATATTTCGATATAATATAAACTATACATATAAATATATATACGTATATACACATTATATACATGAAACTATTTATTAAATATATGCATGCTTGTGTGTAATTATTTCTACACAGTTCACACACACACACACCACATATATTATGTAAACACAATCTTTGGATGTGATTAATCGTTGCCCAGCGCTCATTAATATGTATTTGTGTATAACTTTAGACATAACACTGACCAGCTCTCTTTCTGTTTGGTTCGAGAGTTTTACATGTACTTTAGTTTCATGTTTGAAGTTTCACAAACACAAAATGTTTTTTGCAGAATAAAGAGGAATTATGGGTAAGGAACTGAAGACACGAGTAATAACCCAACACCAGCGATTATTAACATTATTTAAACATAGCTCCACATCCTCCAGCACACGAGAGTTCATGTTCCGCCCACGTGATGCTCAAAACACAAAGATCATGAATCATGTGACCGACTGCACACTGGGCTGAACATGAAGCTCAGGGAATCAGAAGAGTGAGGGCTCATGGGTAATCACACAGCATGATGGAAATATCCTATATCTCACGGTTTACTGGATATAAACTCTGCTTTAGACTTAAAGCTTCAACTGTAGTTCTGTCGTTCTCAGCAGTTCAACGAGTGTGTGTTTCTGACGAACATTCGCATCAGCGTCGCAGAGTTGTGTGTGTGTGAGCGACAGATCTCGAGCTGCGGTTAGAAGAGGAGATTATTGTTTTCATGTGGACTCAATAAATCCTGATCTTGAGCAAAATAATCAAGCTGAGATTCAGTGCAATCTGTGTATTTATTTATATTAAATACAAATGTCATTTACGTATTTAGTTTGTAAAGAGATTTAAAGTGTAGTTTTTGAAGAGTGCGCATGTGTGAACGTGCTCTAGTGCGTGAGAACGAGACTATGATTCAATCTGGAAATAAAGCAAAATAACAGAGAAAAATGAGAAATAGTCCTCAGATGCCATGTCTGTCATTTATAATAAAACATCTAGCATTATCTCAATCAGATTCATTAAAAGTAGTGATTACTCCTCCACATGCGGGACATCATTAACCAATGTGAGTGAACGACCACTTTGTGCCAGTACGGTTTGGGGAAACAGTCGTGATTAGCTAGTAGATTTGTTCAACGATGCATCGCACTCTAGTAGTGAAGCAGGAGTTACAGCGTTATACGGGAAACACACATCAGCGCGAGTCTCGAACCCGGGTCTCTGGCGTATGAGGCGCGTGCGCTAACCCTATGGAGTTAATATTGTGCCATAATTAAACAAACAAATCCAGCATTTTGCAAACAAACTCGATCTGGTTTGCAAAGGAAAACTCGATATGAACAATACGGTTTGGGGAAACAGTCGTGACTCGCTAGTGGATCCCTTCAACGATGCTTTGAACTCTGATAGTAATGGTCCTTGCACACTGAGTCCGAAAATTTCGCAAGTTATGTGTCAATCACGTTTACACACTGCCTCCGAAACTTTCGTCCGTCATAACAATTTTTGGATCGGGTTCGATTTTCTGCATCTTTTCCATCCGTAGCAAGCTTTCTGAGAGGTGTCTTCACAATTCAGAGCCACTGAATGACCAATACGAAAAACACACACGAAAATTCATACTCAGAGTGCAAGGCCCTTTAAAGCAGTAGTTCACTTTCAAATGAGAATTAGCCCATGATTCACTCTCCCTCAAGTCATGCTAGGTGTATATGACTTTCTTCTTTCAGACGAACACAATCAGAGTTATATTAAAGGGGTGGTTAAGTATGATTTGACTTTTCTAACTTTAGTTGGTGTGTAATGTTGCTGTTTGAGCATACACAACATCTGCAAAGTTACGACGCTCAAAGTTCAAAGCAAAGGAAGATTTTTGCTTTTAAAGAAAAGGACTACAACAAACGGCTGGTCGGGACTACACAACATTCCTCCCCGGTTAGTGACATCACCAACCCTAAATCTACATAAGCCCCATAAGCCCCGCCCCCGATGAGTGACATCACCAACCCTAAATCTACATAAGCCCCATAAGCCCCGCCCCCGGTTAGTGACATCACCAACCCTAAATCTACATAAGCCCCATAAGCCCCGTCCCCGGTGAGTGACATCACCAACCCTAAATCTACATAAGCCCCATAAGCCCGCCCCAGGTTAGTGACATCACCAACCTAAATCTACATAAGCCCATAAGCCCGCCTCCGTGTGAGTGACATCACCAACCCTAAATTACATAAGCCCCATAAGCCCGCCCGGTTAGTGACATCACCAACCTAAATCTACATAAGCCCATAACCCGCCCCGTGTAGTGACATCACCAACCTAAATCTACATAAGCCCCGCCCCCGGTGAGTGACATCACCAACCCTAAATCTACATAAGCCCCATAAGCCCCGCCCCCAGTTAGTGACATCACCAACCCTAAATCTACATAAGCCACGCCCCCGGAACACAGTCCATGTTGAGGAGAGGAAGAGTTGTTGTATAAGAGGACATTTGTGAGTCAGCTCAACCTTTAGCATCCATCTTTTCACAAGCAATAAAAAGTCACTCTGTGTGTATCTCACAACAGCTCCTATACGAGCGAATTATAGTTATAATTAATTAGTATAATTAATTATACTATTAATTGAAGATAGTTAACTAGCTAATTCATCAACTAACCATTCAGAGACGTCCTGTTGCATTCAACATGTTGTCACTTCTAATTGAGTCTCTCCATCTGTGTCTGACTCCGTTTTAACATTAAAGGCAGAACAGTTTCTGTCATGTTAGTGTGTGTGTGTGAGGTGATTGCAGCTGCTTACACACACACGAGCTCTTGAAACCCCGCCCTCTGCAGCAGCTCATTTGCATTTAAAGGGCAAGGCACAAAACGGTGCGTTTCTGCTAAACCTCAAAAAGTGACAACTTTAACATGCTATATAAAAATATCTGTGAGGTATTTTGTGCTAAAACTTCCCACACATCTGGGGACATCAGAGATTTATTTTACATCTTGTGAAAATGGCATTTTACCCCATTAATAAATGTCCTGGCTCTTCCAAGCTTTATAATGGTAATGGACTTGAGGGAGAATCATGGGCTAATTTTTTTCTCCTTTAAGCAGCGAGTTACGCATTGTATGGGTGTGTAAACCAACGTTCGTGAGCAGCGAGGCGTGTGATTGGCTGTGTGATTGGCCAGCCCTGCTGTGATTGGCTGATCAGACTCACGGCGAGAGGATCGGCTGTGAAAGCGGCGACACTATTCCTCATCTCGTTCTCACTGCCACGCAGAGGAATCAGAGACACGTTACCGAAACGAGCGTCTAGCGGCGCCGAGCGACTCGTGGAGCGAGACTTCAACCACTCCGCCGGCCACACTCGCCCACCGTTCTGAGAGAGGAGAGAGAGAGAGAGAGAGAGAGAGAGAGAGAGAGAGAGAGAGAGAGAGAGAGAGAGAGAGAGAGAGAGAGAGAGGAGAGAGAGAGAGGTGTGGTGAGATTTAGTGAGATAAACACATTTATTTCTCCAGAATTAAAGGAGTGTGTGTTGATCCTCTGGACTGACTGTATGCTCATGAAGTTAGCAAACCATTCCCTCATATCCGTCTGTGTGTCGCAGCACAGGTACCTGACACACACCACACACACACACCACTCACACACAACACACACACACACACACACACACACACACACACACAAACACACACACACACACACACACACACACACACACACACACACACACACACACACACACACAACACACACACAACACACAAACACACACCACACAACACCATGAAAACATAATTTCAAAGGTTTCAATGTATTTAATTATTATATTTTCATCAACTCACAAACCCCAGTATGAGAAACCCTGCTAGAGGTTAGAGTCACAACATATTAACATTATTTACAGAGAATATAACTGATACCGACGCTTCGTGTGTGTGTGTGTGTATGTGTGTGTGTTGGAGACAGAGTGTGTGAGAGTCTGTGTGTCTGTGTGCTGTGTGTGTGTTGTGTGTGTGTTGTGTGGTGTGTGTGTGTGTGTGTGTGTGTGGTTGTGTGTGGTATGTGTGAGGTAGAGAGAGTGTGTGTGAGTGTGTGTGGAGAGAGGTGTATGTGAGTGTGTGTGTTGTGAGAGAGTGTGTGTATGTGAGTGTGTGTGTCTAGAGGGGCTAAACGAACCTTTACCCTTGTTTGTCTGTGTCAGAAATTTGTGTTCACACACACACACACACACACACACACACACACACACACACACACACACACACACACACACACACACACACACACACACACACACACACACACACACAGATTTCTCACCACTGCTGTCTCTCCTGCTTTTCCTGTTTTTCGCTTTCATAGACGACAGTGAGACCCCAACTATAGAGAGAGAGAGAGAGAGAGAGAGAGAGAGAGAGAGAGAGAGAGAGAGGAGAGAGAGAGAGAGAGAGAGAGAGA
Organism: Chrosomus eos; assembly: GCA_036326025.1. Taxonomy (NCBI): domain Eukaryota; kingdom Metazoa; phylum Chordata; class Actinopteri; order Cypriniformes; family Leuciscidae; genus Chrosomus; species Chrosomus eos. Next base: position 45,666,382 of record CM070825.1, read on the forward strand.
GAGAGAGAGAGAGAGAGAGAGAGAAGAGAGAGAGAGAGGAGAGAGAGAGAGAGAGAGAGAGAGAGAGAGAGAGAGAGAGGAGAGAGAGAGAGAGGAGAGAGAGAGAGAGAGAGAGAGAGAGAGAGAGAGAAAGTTAAACACTCAGAGTCTATATTTATGTTTAATATTAATTTCCACAAAGGAGGAACTGACAGTTAAATGCTCCTGTAGCGACTCGTACTGAACAGATAATAAACATGAACTGTGAAGCCGCTCAAGATGATCCAGACGCTGAATATATCCTGATGAATCAAATATGATACAAAACATAAAACTCATATGCAAACTTTTTACTGTCTAAAAGGTTAAATAAACTGTTCCATTTCAAAGTTATTCATGTTTCATATGTCAGGCTTTTGTTCTACAGTTTGTGATTGTGTCCTGACACACACTGACCCCTGCTGGTCCGACTCACACACACATCCTCAGATTACAGTGTTCTGAGCTTTCAACACAGTTATGATTTAAACGTGTTTTAAGAGCATTACACTACATCATTCCTCAAACATTACTGCAGTGTTACTTTTGAATGTTCCCTAAACGTCCTGAAACAAGTGGTAATATTTAGAAAATGCAACAAAACATTTCAGGGGAAATAAAATACATTCCATGACCGATATATAAACTCGAACTGGAATAATGTGTGTTCATAACCATCATCACCAGAGCGTTAGCTAAAGTTCAGTCTCTACTAGAACAGGTTTTCCTGTTTGAATGTTGATTATTTTCCTCATATTCTCCATTGTTGCGGCTCCTCCTCTTCCCAGTCTGTCAGTAACGATCTGTTTACTTACTGTCTCTATGAAGCCCCTCCTCCTGAAAGCACACTGTGATCTGATTGGTCGGCTGGAGCAGTGTGTTGTGATTGGTCAAGCGCTTCGAGTGTGTTTGGGAAATGTCCCCCCTTCCCATAACCACCAGTTTAACACACTACTAACTAACTCACCCAGGCCCCGCCCCTTTATTCTGCGTATTAATTATTATGAGGAGGAATATTGTGACTTCATTCCCGGAAGAAACTCAAGATACAATGAGTTCAGAAACGCAGATATAGAGAAGAAGAGCTTCTTCATGATCAAACACCAACATTACACACTGAAGAACAGCAGAATAGGCCTTTAATATACAATACCAGTCATAAGATTGGGATCTAAGTAAGAATTTTTATAAAAAAAAATTTGGGGAAATAAATAAAAGAAATCAATACTTTTATTCATCAAGGATTATTTGATAAATTGATCAAAAGTGACAGTAAAGACCTTTATAATGTTAAAAAAGATTATATTTCAGATAAACACTGTTCTTTTGAACTTTCTATTAATCAAAGAATCCTGAATAATAAATGTACATAACTGTTTTAAACACTGATAATAATAATAGTGAGTATCATCATATTATAGTGATTTCTGAAGGATCATGTGACACTGAAGACTGGAGTAATGATGATAAATTCAGCTTTGATCACAGGAATAATTACACTTTACTATATATTCACATAGAAAACTGCTGATTTACATTATAATAATATTTCACTGTTTTACTGTATTTTTAATCAAATAAATGCAGGTTTGCTGAGGAGAAGAGACTTTAAAAATCGTACCGATCCAAAACTTTTGAACGGCAGTTAAACACACATAACATCACTGCTTCAGTAACTTCTTACTAATGCATTCACCATCTTCAATTGTGTTTATATAGCGCTTTTCAAAATACATACAGTTTCAAAGCAGCTTTAGAGAAAATCATGATATTAATGCATGAAACATCCTAAAGTGCTTTAAAATCTGTTGCTCACGAGGGTTTAGTTCAGTTTTAATAACAATTCAGATTAATCTCACCATGTGGGGGGGCGGAGCTTCTTCTTAATGCCCAGATACACTTTCAGACACTTCACGGGCCATTCTCTCTCGGGACGATTACTCTGAAGAGAAGAAGAGAGGAATAAACCTACTAAAACAAACACACACACACACACACACACACACACACACACACACACACACACACACACACACACACACACACACACACACACACACACACACACACACACACACACACACACACACACACACACACACACACACACACACACACACACACACACACACACACACACACACACACACACACACACACACACACACACATCCACCTAGAGCCCAAAACTAGAGGAAAACCACCACCTGAGAAACAACAGCAACTCAGACCAGA
>CM070825.1:45673634-45688634 GCA_036326025.1 Chrosomus eos
GGAGAACTGGCCCCCGACTGAGCCTGGGTTCTCCCAAGGTTTATTTTCTCCATTAGGTCACTTGATGGAGTTTTTCAGTTCCTTGCCACTGTTGCCTTTGGCTTGCTCAGTTGGGGATATTCAAATTAATTAACCAATCATACTATTGATCAGCTCTACCAAACTTGTATGTCTTTTTCCCAGTAATAAACAAACATTGTTAAGTTGTTTTGATTGATACTGTGAAGCAGCTGTATTGTGAAAAGCGCTATATAATATTTGACTTGACTTGTTAAACGTCAGCGTCTGAATTCACTCGCTTCATTGCGTGTATTGTAGATATAGTGCATTACACACTATACACTACACACTATACACTACACTACACACTATACACACTATACACTACACAGGGGTTATCAGACACTGCTCAGGACTCGTCTCTTCTAATAAAAGCATTTTTAAACCGGGGTTTCTGCCGGTATCTTCAAATTAAATGTAATGCTTTTTAATGCCTTTTTTAACATTTTTAGTGCTATACATGACCCGTGATTAACCACGGATATTATATATATAATTGCTTTTTTTAAAATAGACATGTCCCAAATTCTGAATTGCAACCATTCAGTTAGACGATGATGCAATGATGAAACTGTACCAAAACTGTAATTATCAAACTGGTTCCTCGTGTTTATCACACTAACGTACATATTTTGAGACAGCAAATTAAAATGATTAATTATGAAGGTGAAATAAATTGATAATATACATTTTTCTTCAAAACTATCAACCTTTTCAATGCCTGTACGATTAAAATGTTATGCTTTTTAATGCCATTTAAGGCCTTAATATTCGCAAAATCCATTGAATGACTTTTAATGCCCGAGGAAACCCTGCAAACATTAATTTATATCTGAGTGTGATGCTCCTAAGAAAGGTCAAAGGTCAAGCGCACCTTTACATGCTGTTCAGCTGTTTGCTTCTTCTCCTCCAGGTACACCGTGCAGATGAAATCACCACTCCCCTGCACACACACACACACGCACGCACACACACAAACCACCACACACACACACACACACACACCACCACACACCACCACACACACACACACACACACACACACACACACACACACACAAACAGAGATCTAGATTTTAATATTTACTAATTATGTAAATGAGTGCTAAGTGTCACCAGAACGATGCTCTGCATTCGCTAATGAGTTTTAAGTGTACATAACTTCCCTTTCTGTCAGTGATATGAATTATATAAATACGTAACGATTACTGATGGATTTCAAGGCAAGTTAGATGAAAACGTCTCGGGTTATGACTATAACCCTTGTTCCCTGAGAAGGGAACGAGACAATGCATCGAGAATCGACACTTTGGGGACGCTCCCTTAGCGTGTGCCTCTGAAGTAAAAATGAAACTAATCCAATCCTGATTGGTGTTGCGTCGTGACGTAACATGTGACGGCATAACCGGAAGCATAAAGGTGACGCTGACGCATAGAATGTCAGCCTCGCGATGAAGCAAGACGCTCTAAGGCCTCGAGGGGCGTGGCAGAGCGATGCATTGTCTCGTTTCCTTCTCAGGGAACAAGGGTTATAGTCATAACCCGAGACGTTCCCTATCGAGGAAACTCGACAATGCATCGAGAATCGACACTTTGGGGAACGAATGCCCACTAGGCCACGCACCGAAAACAGGCCTGCCCCGGAGTGAAACTGATTCAGGCACTCAGCTAGGAAGAGAGCACATGTGCGCCAGGCGTACTAAGGAGGTGCAGAATATAGAACCTAACAAAAGTGTGTGGGGTAGCCCAACCGGCTGCCTCACAGATCTCCTGGATGGGAACTCCCGAAAGGAGGGCCCTAGAGGACGCCATGCCTCTAGTAGAAAGAGCCCTAACGGCCAAAGGTGAAGGCAAATTGCGCACCTTGTAGGCCTACTTATGGTTTGTAAAGCCGGGAGCCCCTAATAGGTGATCCAAAACACACTACAGTAGGTCCGACCTCCTCCAAGAAGAGGACCTCTCAAGGTAAATACTCGGAACTCTGACTGGCAGAGCAAGGAACCTCTCCTTTTCTGCCGACACATGAGGTGGAGGATGAAATACTTGCAGGACCATGGACCTAGCCATGATAAATTGCACTTAAGGCACATAGCTGGGTCTCGGATGCAGGATGGCCTTAACTCCGCCGGGGGCACATCCCAAGCAAGCTGGCGATAATGCCAGGGCTTGGAGATCTCCCAATCTCTGTAAAGAAATAGCTAAGAGAAAGGCTATCTTGAACGTGTGGTCCTAGCCGAAGCCGACTGGAGGTATTCGAAGGGAGCCAGGAATAGCCCTTCGAGAACCACCGCCAGGTCCCAGGAAGGAACCCTGGACCTGACTGTCGGTCTCATCCTCCAATACCATGGAGAAATAGTTTGACCAGTTGGTGCCTCCCCAAAGGCCCAACATTTAGTGGTGCATGGAATGCCGCAATGGCAGCCACGTACACCCTACATGTGGATGGGGAGAGATTCGCAGAGAAATGATCTTGAAGAAACTCCAGAACTGAAGCCATTGGGCAGTTAACTGGGCCTAACTCAAGTTCTCTACACCAAGTGGAAAAACATTCCACTTGAGGCCATATAATCTCCTAGTAGACGGAGCCCTAGAGATAAGTATGGTTTCGACCACCCCAGATGATAGACCAGCATCTAGGTACTGAGCCCCCTCAGAGGCTAGACCCACAATTTCCACAGCTCTGGATGAGGATGGAATATAGTGCCTTCCGCCTGAGACAACAGATCCCTCCTCAGAGGAATCTGCCATGGCGGAGCTATCAGGAATGAAATTAAGTCTGAAAAACCATACTCGGGCTTGCCAACACAGGGCTACCAGAAGAAGACTGATGCCCTCCTGACTGACCCTCTCCAGGACTCGGGAGCAGAGCGATCGGGGAAAAAGCGTACAGGCGAAGCCTCGGCCAGGCCTGTACCATGGCATCCAAGCCCCAACGGGGCTGGATGAGTGAGGGAGAACCAAAGTGGACAGTTGGACGGACGTCCCTCGAGACGCAAACAGATACACTTCCACTGGTCCAAACCTCTGCCATATCAACTCCACCACCTCTGGATGGAGTCTCAATTCCCGGGCCTCAGCCCCTGCCTCGACAGGATGTCTGCTCCCTAATTCAGAACCCCCGGGACATATATTGTTCTTATAGATAATATTTCCCTTGGGACCATAAAATGATCAGATGCGCCAATCTGGATAGAGGGCACAATCTGAGTGTCCTTTGTCGGTTCAGATAAGCTACCACTGAGACGTGGTAACCTTTGATGTCTGTGAGGAAGCTCCTCAGAGCCCTGAACACAGCCAACATCTCTAGGCAATTTATATGCCAAGAATGATGATGGTCCTGCCACAGACCCCTGGCAAAGCGGCCTTAGACCACGCCCCAGCCAGCGAGGGTAGCGTCTGTCGAAACAGTTTCCCGGCGACATGACACCCCTAACACTGGACCTTGGGACAAGAACCAAGGTTTCTTCCATATTAATAGGGAACGAAGGCATCTGCGCGTAACCTTTATTATATGGAACAGATTCCCCTTGGGGGAAAAACCCTTGGCTTTTGAGCCATCATTGAAGGGGCCTCATGTGAAGCAGGCCCAAAGGAATTACATTGGATGCCGCTGTTATGAGGACCAGCAGTCTTTGAAATTGCTTTACAATGATGGCCTGGCCTAGCTTTATCCTGGACCCCATGGCCAGGATGGATTCGATACGAACGGGAGACATACGTGCCCGCATCGTAACCGAATTCCGTACCACGCCCAGAAGAGTAGTCTTCTGAGCTGGGTCCAACACCTTTTCTTAGTGTTGAGCCTCAACCCCCGGTTCTGAATGTGGCCAAGGACGACATCTCGATGCCGAACTGCCATTTCCTGAGACTGGGTCAATATGAGCCAGTCGTCGATGTAATTCAGTATACGGATGCCCTGAAGCCTCAGTGGAGCCAGAGCCGCATCCATACACTTTGTGAACGTGCGGGGAGAGAGTGCTAGGCCGAACGGAAGAACCCGATATTGGTATGCTTCGCCCCGAAAGCAACCTCAGGAACCTCCTGTGATATGGAAGGATGGAGACATGAAATAAGCGTCTTTTAGATCCATCGTGACAAACCAGTCCTCGGATCTGATTTGGTTCACGATAATGGTAACAGTAAGCATTTTGAACCTGAATCTCCTCAAAGAATGATTCAAAAAGCCCTAGATCTAAAATAGGCCTCAGTCCGCCATCCTTCTTTGGAACTATAAAGTACCGGCTGTAAAACCTTGACTCCCTGTCTGGTAGGGGAACACATTAATTCCAGTAGAGTCTGTACCTCTTGTTCCATAACCCGAGCCTGTTCTGGAACCACTGCAGTCGGTACCACCCCAGCAAACTAGGGAGGTCGGTGACCGAACTGCAATCTGTACCCATATTTTATAATATACAGGACCCATATAGATATATGTTCGGAAGGCGTTGCCATTCTTCTACAAAATCTACTAAGGGAACCAGCCCCTCGAGGCTGGCCTCGGGTGTTTTTCGAGCACTATTCTCGACTTCCTGAAGCGGTGGACCGGCAGGAAAAAAGTCGATACAGATTTTGTGACCATAGTCGGTGCCCTGTTGCAAGCTTTTGGGGCGAACGCCTTGGTGTGCGTTCGCTGGAAATCGATGTGGCCCGAAGCGTCAAAGACGGCGGGACAACAACATCTTCCCCGAGGGCACCTGCTGCTAGAACAACCTCGATTGTTCCACAGCGGGGGGGCAGCCCTCTTTTTTTTTTTTTTTTTTTTTTTTTTTTTGCTTCCTGAAACCTGTCAACGACTGTAGTGACAGCGTTGGAAAACAGGCCAGAAGGAGATAGCGGAGCGGCCAACAGGAAATATTCCCTTATTTAGATCTTTAAGGTACGCGTGCAAAATCGTCATAGAGTGCAGGCACGCACCAGCCTGACCCTTTTTTTTATTTTTTTTTATTATTTTTTGAAATATTTTACCAAAGGAACCAGGCTCTCAAGCCTGGCTTCGGGTATTAATCGGGATTCGTTCCTGACCCCCTGAAGCGGGTTTCCGGCAGGGCTGGACCGAAAAACGATTCTCGATGGGCGAACGCGAAAGCTGCCTGGCCGCAAGCCTGTGGGGCGGACAGTGCAGCCTGCGTTCGCTGGAAACCGATGTGTCCCGAAACGTTTTTAACGGGGGAAGAGCAACATCGATTTCCTGCACCATATAAGCCCAGCCAACCAGTGCAGAGGTGTCCCTGCACGGTTTGTTGGGCAGCACCGGGGCTTAAAGCAAATATGCCAGATCAGGAGAAAGATAACTCACTAAAGCTTCCTCCATCTGTGGCAACTTGCCATAACCCGACTCTCTCGCACCCACCACATTCGAATAAACATATAATGAATGTGGTGAGATACGTAAAGTGTGGGGTTTCTCCCAGGATCTACACATATATATATATATTTTTTATAAAGATCTGGGAAAAACAGTAAGCCCTGAGTTTCTGAGGCTCTGAGTTTGTGAACGGTGCTGCAGGAATCTCTCGTCTAGTTCATTTTGACGGGGATCATCCTGCTTATTTTGTGGCCAGCTTAAATATTTAAATATATTTATTTATTTATTTAATACTGGCCACAGCACTCATCACAACAATACAAGCTCTACATAAGCAGAAACAAAAGCTGGCGAGTGTGACTCATGTTGCATGTCCCGATGCTGAGCACATCTACTTCCTTATAAACAGATAGCTCGAGCACTGGGCACTCGTCACGGGCAGAAGAAGCCGCATCGCGGGCGTCTGCGTCGTGAACTAGTGTCATAGAATCTGCGGATGATGAGAGAAAAGGTGCCTCAGCAGTCTCGTTCTCATCCGCGAGATCCTTCTGCGATCTCTGCGATCTAAGCCGTCGCGCCGCCACAACGGACGCGGGACCCGAATCGCGGGGATCGCGAGCCTGGCCATCATCAGTGAAATAATATAGCCAAGCGAGAGCGCAGCACTCTAATAGGAAGTGCTTCACAGTATCACAGGCAGCCCTCTCGAGGCGCTGACTGTGCGTGCTGCGCCCCTAAACAATACACACACACACAGCAGATGCGTGTCCCCACCCGTGGCATATAATCTTGGGCAGGGGTGCACACACTTAGTGTATTGTTCACTCGCCATAATATAGAGCTTAGCACAGACAAACAACATCAAATAAGACAGACAGTTTCACAGAGAGCGCTTGCTGAAGAGCGATAGCTGGCATTCTATGCGTCAGCGTCACCTTTATGCTTCCGGTTATGCCGTCACATGTTACGTCACGACGCAACACCAATCAGGATTGGATTAGTTTCATTTTTACTTCAGAGGCGCACGCTAAGGGAGCGTCCCCAAAGTGTCGATTCTCGATGCATTGTCGAGTTTCCTCGATAGGGAACATTGTACGCAATGTAACACAATTAAGCAGCAAGTTCAATCATTCTGTGCCTAATGTTTTTGAAACAAAAAAGCTTCTAGAATTGCACTACTTAAAGGGTACCTATTATGGAATTTTGAAAATTACCCTTCATGTAGTGTGTAACATAGATCTAAGTGAACAAAAACATCCTGCAAAGTTTTAAATATGAAAGTTCACCGTTAATTAACCAATCATACCATTGATCAGCTCTACCAAACTTGGATGTCTTTTTTCCAGTAATAAACAAACATTAAGTTGTTTTGATTGATACTGTGAAGCAGCTTTGATACAATCTGTATTGTGAAAAGCGCTATATAAATATATTTGACTTGACTTGTGTGTGTTCACGTCATTTTAATGACGATTCCTTTACAAACATAAATGCTTTCAAGAGTGGATTCGCGAGTCGGCTGATACTGAAGGAACGTTCAGTACCAGTTTATTTGGATCGGCTTCCTCCTCCGAATCACAACCTGTAAGTATTATTAATAATTGCTGCTTTTATGGGTTTTGTAGCATGCTCAATAAGTGTGTGTGTGTGTGTGTGTGTGTGTGTGTGTGTGTGTGTGTGTGTGTGTGTGTGTGTGTGTGTGTGTGTGGTGGTGGGTGTTGTGTGTGTGTGTACACTGTATTTATAATCTGCGCTCAGCGCAGCTTCTAGGTCTCCAATGTCATGTTTTTGAAATATGTGAAATGTTTGTCGTTGTTATTGGAGTTGTCATAAAGAATAGAGCGTATTGTAGTACTGCAGTGCTTTATCAATATGTTTATGCGTTGGGCTAACAAACAATAACTGACTGGGTCATCTGACCAATCACCATTATTAGCCTCACGTAAAGGCGGGGTTTGAAAAATGAGTCGTCAAACGAATCATTAGTGAGTTGGTGAGCAAATCATGTAAAAATAAATGCATATTATAAGACAACAAAAGTGTTTTTTGTCATTGCATGTAAAACTGTTGTTGGGGACTCCCAGAACAATATTAGGAACATTTTAAATGCCATAATAGGTGCCCTTTAAATAAATTATGCATTGCATTTTACTGGGCTGAAAATCAACATGGTTGTATATTTAATCTGTGAATATTTCAATTCAAAACATTTCGCACACATTATTAAATATATCTATAATATTCAACAGACAAATTTCAGTCCAATTTTGTAATATTTGTATTTTAAGGAAACTCTAACTAGCTCAGATGTGTACGTCAGCATCGGGGAATATAACGCTATGATCAGTGTTGGGAACATTAGTTATAGTTACTCACTACTTGTACCAAAAAGTAACTGAGTTATTAACAGAATTACTCTATAATAAAAGTCACTCGTTACCAGGGAAAGTAACTATTTTAACTGTAAGTTACTGTTAAAAATAGTTGCTATACGTCAAAGAATTTGGATTTTTTGAGCAGTTTTCATAAGTCAGTTGAAATGAGTAGAACAGACAGGAGTTTGTACATAACTTTCCATATGTACTGCACGTCGACAGACAGCAAGAGGTTTATCCTGCACTCAAGTATTATCTTAGTAAGAGAAGTAAACAGTTACACCATATAAAGTGCAGTTAAGTCTGGCTATGAGAGAAAGCTGCTTACATGTGCAAAAGCACCCGTGAAGAGTGTAAACACAGCTTTTGTGTCTATCAGCTTTTATCAGATTATGAGTCGGTAATATTCCTGCAGTTCCCGGGTGTGACATGAGGAATTTTCTGTGCAATTTGAACCACTGAATTTGTAAAAGCGAAATAAATTGGACCGAAATTTGCCTATGTTGAATATTATCGGTTATGTTTTTAAACAGAATGAATATTTCGAAAGTGAAATCTGAGAGGTGAATATGGATTATTGGATTTTATTAATGAAAACGTGTGTGAAATGTTTTGAATTGAAATATTCACAGCTTAAATATACAGCCATGTTGAATTTCAGCCCATGAATATGCAATGGATAATTTTTCAAGCAGTGCAATTCAACAAGCTTTATTGTTTCAAAAACCTTTGTCTTTATTTTACTTCCATGACTGCAGAATAACTCTTACCGTTCCAGCTTTAGGCGTGAGATTGTCTCTGAGCTTTATGATGTATGTGATCTCATCTAACTGCTTCTTCAGCTGCTGCTCGTTCACCTGCAACACACACACACACACACACACACCACACACACACACACACACACACACACACACACACACACACACACACACACACACACACACACACACACACACTGAAGGTCATACTCTAATCTCACCAACGATGGCGCTGATGACAGTCTCTCATCAACTCTACACAGAATCTCACGGTCTGGATCATGAATGTGTGTGTGTGTGTGTGTGTTGTGTGAACATACGTGGAATATAGTGACGTAGTGTTGGATGAGGTCCTCGATGACCCGGCCGGCGCTGTAGTCTTTCCCGTCCGCCTGGAACAGCGTCGGCCCGAACACGATCGCCAGATTATGCAGATTCATCTGATTGAGATCCGCAAACCGCTGGACGCTACACACACACACACACACACCACACACACACACACACACACACACACACACACACACACATCAGAGACTGAAAGCAGAGCGGCGAGGAAGGTGTGTGTGTGAGAAAGAGGAAGTGTGTGTCTCACCAGTATAAATGATTAACTAGCGCTCGTAGTGTCGCCTGGTTCACTTTGGGAAGGTCACTGAAGAGGAGACGATACTGACAGATGCGACTGCTCTCATCTGAAACACCTACACACACAACACACACACACACACACACACACACACACACACACACACACACAACACACACACACATTAATAATCTGCTGATATCTATTATTATTAATAATCAGTGTTGGGGAAAGTTACTTTAAAAAGTAATGCATTACAATATTGCATTAGTCCATTAAAAAGTAACTTATTGCTTTTTAAGAAAATTACTTGTAAAAAAGTACTTTTGTTGTTTTTTCCCCACAGCTGGGAAGTGCTTGTATTTTTTTTATAACAAAAAAGTTATATTTTTGGGCAACTGTAAAGAGCCTTTTACACAATAGTGAGATAATAATGGTCAGGCTGCAGGAATGCAGATGCACGTGTGTCCAGTAGAGGGCGCCGCTCACACAAACCTTCAATTTAAAGTAACACTAAGTAGTTTTTCAACCTTCATAATATATTTCCAAGACCCTTGTGATGGTACATCGACTTAAAATAAGTTAAATGACACGTCTGCCATAGCCTGACGGGGTCTGTGTCGCTTTTACTGGCACTATGTAACTTCGGGTTTCGGGTAGGAACCCATGCACAAAAAAGAACTACAAAACTCGACTGCTTTACGTCAAGCGCTACAATAGTCATTATTTAGTTTTTCTTCGTTTCTGATGTCGCAATACATCATCCTTTCATGAAATCATGTAACATACTCTACCTTGTCTGTGGACATCGTTCATTCTAAAGCCGGTGCTGGGTAAACAGTGAGCGTGCGTGCGACGGTAGGCTAGATTATTTACGACAGCGGTAATGGACAATTTCGTTTCCAACCAGTAGGGCGACCGAAGAGGAAAATTTACTTAGTGTTACTTTAACACTTCACCAATAAAAACAAATAAATTACTTAAAAAAAAGAAATCTAAAGTGATTTTTGCTTATGGTTAAACTGAATCATTGAAGGTCAGCAGCAAGTACATTGGTCTATAAAGTGAGATTAAATGCATAAAATATTTGTTTTATTAAACATATTTAGTTATTGGAGGTTTGCGTAGTATTGTGATTTTGCATTCCGCTGATTTTATTCATTTTGAGGAATCCTGAATCTGTTTTTTGTGTTTCCCCTAACACTGCTAAAGGGCGTATAGCAGGGTGGAGTACCCAGAGACTCAATGTACAGGAAAACTATGAACTAGATTCGCTTTAAATATACACATATAAAACACTATAGGCTTCTGGAGTCGATTCTGTGAGAAAACTTTACTTCCACATCTAAAAAACACTAATCCGTCCTTTTACGTAAACCTGTGGACTCGATGTCCTGACGGGTTCACTATAATTCACCATGACGATGATAAACTGAAAATTGAGCCGGCAAACGACTCCGCCTCATGACGTAATGCGACGCGATGTTGAAAAATGTCTTTTCAGTTTAATAAGTTCTGCATTAGCTTTTCATATGGTATTTTCATACGAGAACTGAATTATGCACTGATGATGTGGTATAGTGATTAATAACCTGTGGCGCTGAGCCAGGCGTGTGTCTCGGGGCCGAACAGCCCCTCCGCGATGTCCCTGAAGAAGCGCTTGAGGACGTTCGACACGTCGTCCACCTGATGCTCTCCTTCCTTCAGCCACACACACCTCGCGTCACGCCGCAACTCCTCCAGCAGGGCGGCGATCTTACTGTTCACACCACTCTTACGGTAGATGCCCTCTGAGGTCAGACCTGCACACACACGCACACGCACACACACACACACACACACACACACACACACACACACACACACACGCACATGCACACGCACACAACAACAAGATCATTCTGTTATTGAGAGTATCATAAGTGATTTTCTGCATCATAAAAATATCTGACTATTTATTATTCATGTCTAATGTCTATTGTTTGTGTGTATGTGTGTGTGTGTGTGTGTGTGTGTGTGTGTGTGTGTGTGTGTGTGTGTGTGTGTGTGTGTGTGTGTATGTGTGTGTGTGTTTTGTGTGTGTGTTTATGTGTGAGTCTGTGTGTGTGTGTGTGGTGTGTGTGTGTGTGTGTGTGTGTGTGGTGTGGGGGGGGGGGGGGGGGGGGGGATTTATATGATTTGGTTTATTGGTTTAAGCCCTGAAATCACAACATAAGAAATTAAAATAAATCAGTAAAAAATAAAAATAAATAAATAAATAAATATATATATATATATATATATATATATATATATATATATTGAAGGGGGTGGATTGGAATCCGCTGCTGCTTCAATGTATATGTAATGATGAGATATGTAATGATGGTTCTGGGTCTTTAACTGTACACCCCTTACAAATTAATATATATTTTATATATCAAAATATTTCAAGAATAAAGTCAAAATATTTCGAGATTAAAGTTGAAACATTACGAGAATAAAGTCGTAATATTTAGAGAATAAAGTCAAAATTACGAGAATACAGTCTTCCGTAGAAGTTCTTTGTGTGTGTGTGCTTGTCGTTGTTTCACAATTATAATTGCGACACACCTGTGTGCATAACACCCGTGCATTCATAACTGTGCATATCCAGAGCGAGTGTTTCCAACACGTGTGTGTGTGTGTGTGTGTCTGTGTGTGTGTGTGTGTGTGTGTGTGTGTGTGTGTGTGTGTGTGTGTGTGTGTGTGTGTGTGTGTGTGTGTGTGTGCTTATCTACCAACATGGCATCACCATTTGTTTCTGGACGTTACAAAATATATTCAGCGCCGGAATAGACTTGCAGGCGAAAACACTTCTACACTCCTTCTAAAGAACTTCTACGGAAGACTGTATTCTCTTAATTTCGACTTTATTCTCTAAATATTACGACTTTATTCTGACTTTAGTAGGTCAGAATAGAGTTGAATAGAGTATGTCAGAATAGAGTTGAATAGAGTAAGTCAAGCTAGAGTTGAATAGAGTAGGTCAAGCTAGAGTTGAATAGAGTAGGTCAAGCTAGAGTTGAATAAAGTAGGTCAAGCTAGAGTTGAATAGAGTAGGTCAAGCTAGAGTTGAATAGAGTAGGTCAGAATAAAGTTGAATAGAGTAGGTCAAGCTAGAGTTGAATAGAGTAGGTCAAGCTAGAGTTGAATAGAGTAGGTCAAGCTAGAGTTGAATAGAGTAGGTCAAGCTAGAGTTGAATAGAGTAGGTCAGAATAGAGTTGAATAGAGTAGGTCAAGCTAGAGTTGAATAGAGTAGGTCAGAATAGAGTTGAATAGAGTAGATCAGAATAGTTGAATAGAGTAGGTCAAGCAAGATTTGAATAGAGTAGGTCAAGCTAGAGTTGAAAAGAGTAGGTCAGAATTGAGTTGAATAGAGTAGGTCAGAATAGAGTTGAACAGAGTAGGTCAGAATAGAGTTGAATAGAGTAGGTCAGAATAGAGTTGAATAGAGCAGGTCAAGCTAGAGTTGAATAGAGTAGAATAGAGTAGGTCAGAATAGAGTTGAATAGAGTAGATCAGAATCGAGTTGAATAGAGTAGGTCAGAATTCTCGGGACTACGGGTGAAAATTAGCATTTATGCTATAACCTGGCTCATTTACAGTCTATACTGAAATGTTAGATTGTCCATTAATGTGCACTGTCCCGAATAAAAAAAAAATAAAAAAATAAAAAAAAATAAAAAAAGAATAGAGTGGAGAGTAGGTCAGAATAGAGTTGAATAGAGTAGGTCAGAATCGAGTTGAATAGAGTAGGTCAGAATAGAGTGGAGAGTAGGTCAGAATAGAGTTGAATAGAGTAGACCAGATAGAGTAGGTCAGAATAGAGTTGAATGAGTAGGTCAGCATAGAGTTGAATAGAGTAGGGTTGAATAGAGTAGGTCAGAATAGAGTAGGTCAGAATAGAGTTGAATAAAGTAGACCAGATAGAGTAGGTCAGAATAGAGTGGAATAGAGTAGGTCAGAATAGAGTTGAATAGAGTAGGGTTGAATAGAGTAGGTCAGAATAGAGTTGAATAGAGTAGGTCAGAATAGAGTGGAATAGAGTAGGTCAGAATAGAGTTGAATAGAGTAGACCAGATAGAATAGGTCAGAATATAGTTGAATGAGTAGGTCAGAATAGAGTTGAATAGAGCAGGTCAGAATATAGTTGAATAGAGTAGGTCAGAATAGAGTGGAATAGAGTAGGTCAGAATAGAGTCGAATAGAGTAGACCAGATAGAGTAGGTCAGAATAGAGTTGAATGAGTAGGTCAGAATAGAGTGGAATAGAGTAGGTCAGAATAGAGTGGAATAGAGTAGGTCAGAATATAGTTGAATAGAGTAGACCAGATAGAATAGGTAAGAATAGATTGAATGAGTAGGTCAGAATAGAGTTGAATAGAGTAGGTCAGAATAGAGTTGAATAGAGTAGGTCAGAATAGAGTTGAATAGAGTAGGTCAGAATATAGTTGAATAGAGTAGACCAGATAGAATAGGTCAGAATAGATTGAATGAGTAGGTCAGAATAGAGTTGAATAGAGTAGGTCAGAATAGAGTTGAATAGAGTAGGTCAGAATAGAGTTGAATAGAGTAGGACAGAATAGATTGAATGAGTAGGTCAGAAAAGAGTTGAATAGAGTAGGTTAGAATAGAGTTGAATAGAGTAGGGTTGAATAGAGTAGGTCAGGCTAGAGTTGAATAGAGTAGGTCAGAATAGAGTTGAATATAGTAGGGTTTGAATAGAGTAGGTCAGAATAGAGTTGAATAGAGTAGGTCAGAATAGAGTGGAATAGAGCAGGTCAGAATAGAGTTGAATAGAGCAGGTCAGAATAGAGTTGAATAGAGTAGGTCAGAATAGAGTTGAATAGAGTAGGTCAGAATAGAGTTGAATAGAGTAGGTCAGGCTAGAGTTGAATAGAGTAGGTCAGAATAGAGTTGAATAGAGTAGGGTTGAATAGAGTAGGTCAGGCTAGAGTTGAATAGAGTAGGTCAGAATAGAGTTGAATATAGTAGGGTTGAATAGAGTAGGTCAGAATAGAGTTGAATAGAGTAGGTCAGAATAGAGTGGAATAGAGCAGGTCAGAATAGAGTTGAATAGAGCAGGTCAGAATAGAGTTGAATAGAGTAGGTCAGAATAGAGTTGAATAGAGTAGGTGTGTTGAATAGAGTAGGTCAGCTAGAGTTGAATAGAGTAGGTCAAATAGAGTTGAATATAGTAGGGTTGAATAGAGTAGGTCAGAATAGAGTTGAATAGAGTAGGTCAGAATAGAGTGAATAGAGCAGGTCAAATAGAGTTGAATAGAGCAGGTCAGAATAGAGTTGAATAGAGTAGGTCAGAATAGAGTTGAATAGAGTAGGTCAGAATAGAGTTGAATAGAGTAGGTCAGCTAGAGTTGAATAGAGTAGGTCAGAATAGAGTTGAATAGAGTAGGGTTGAATAGAGTAGGTCAGCTAGAGTTGAATAGAGTAGGTCAGAATAGAGTTGAATATAGTAGGTTGAATAGAGTAGGTCAGAATAGAGTTGAATAGAGTAGGTCAGAATAGAGTGAATAGAGCAGTCAGAATAGAGTTGAATAGAGCAGGTCAGAATAAGTCTGAATAGAGTGGGTCAGAATAGAGTTGAATAGAGCAGGTCAGAATAGAGTTGAATTAGAGTAGGTCAGAATAGAGTTGAATAGAGTAGGTCAGAATATAGTTGAATAAGTAGACCAATAGAGCAGGTCAGAATAGAGTTGAATAGAGTAGTCAGAATAGAGTTGAATAGAGCAGGTCAGAATAGAGTTGAATAGAGTAGGTCAGAATAGAGTTGAATAGAGCAGGTCAGAATAGAGTTGAATAGAGTAGGTCAGAATAGAGTTGAATAGAGCAGGTCAGAATAGAGTTGAATAGAGTAGGTCAGAATAGAGTTGA
>CM070825.1:45696134-45703634 GCA_036326025.1 Chrosomus eos
CCACACCACACCACTCCTCACACTTCACTCACATCTCACTCTCACACTCCACTCAACACTACTCACACTCAACACAACTTCACACTCACTCACACCACACTCACCTCACTCTCACTCATCCTCCTCACTCCCCACACTCACTCACACTTCACACTCACTCACTCTCACTCACTCACACCTCACACTCACTCACTCCTCACTCATCACTGCTACACTCACACTCAACTCACCACTCCACTTCCCACTCTCATACACTCACTTCACACTCACTCACTCACTCACACTCACACACTCACACACCCACTCACCACTCACTCAACCTACTACACACACTCACATCTCACACTCACTCCATCACACAACTCCACACAACACTCACACTCACCTCTCACTCACTCCTCAATCACTCACACTCACACTCACTCACTCACACTCATCTCACTCCACTCTCACATCACTCACACTCACTCACACTCAACACCACCACACACTCACCCTCCACCACTCACCTCTCCAACTCACTCACACTACTCTCACACTCACACCACTCCTACTCACTCTCACACTCACTCTCACATCACACTCTCACTCACTCACTCACTCACATCACACTCTCACTCACTCACCTCACTCTCACTACTCACCACTCAACCACTCTCACACACTCACACTCTCACATCACTCACATCACACTCTCTACACTCACACTCACTCAACTCACTCACACTCACTCACACTCATCCACTCACATCACCACACTCACACACATCACTCACACTCACACTACTCACACATAATCACTCACTCATCACACTCACCTCACTCACACACACACTCCACACCACTCACACTCTCCACTATCACTCCTCACATCACTCACACTCACTCTCACACTCACCTCACTCACATCACACACTCACACTACCACTCCACTCACCTCACACTACTCCACACTCACTCCACTCACCTCCACACTCACACCACCACTTCACAATCACTACACCACACTCACTCTCAACTCACTCTACACTCACTCTCACTCACTCTCACTCACTCCTCACACTCACTCCTCACACACACTCACACACTCACTCCTCCACTCCACTCATCACACTCTCACACTCACCACTCACTCTCACTACTCACACCTCACACTCTCAACACTCACAATCCCTCCACTCACCACTCAACTCACATCACACTACTCTCACCACTCACACTCACCACACTCACACTCCACACACATCACACTCACACACCACCTCACAACATCTACACACTACACACCACTCACTCACACCACTCACTCTCACACTCACTCCACACTACTCCACTCACTCTCTACTCCCTCCTCACACTCACACACTCCTCTCACACACTCACACTCACTCACACAACACTCCTCACATCACACTCATCTCACACACTACCACATCACACTTACTCTCACACACTCACACATCACACCTCACACTCAACTCACACACAACACACACACAACACTCACCTCACTCACACTCACCCCACTCACTCACACTCACTCTCACTCTCACACTCATCACACACTCACACACCTCACACTCACTCACACTCACACTCACTCATTCACCACTCACTCACTCAACTCACCACTCTCACTCACTCACTCACTCACATCACACTCTCTCACCACTCACTCACTTCCACTTACCACCACTCACTCACTCACACTCACACCACTCACCTCACTCACTCATCTTACACTCACAACTCACTCACAACTTCACTCTTCACACTTTCTCACACACTCACTCTCACTCAACTCACCTACACTCACCACTCACTCACACTCACACTCACACTCACATCCTCACACTCACTCAACTCTCACACTCACACCACATCTCACTACCTCACACACACTCCACCACTCACTCACTCACTCTCACTCCAACTCACTCACACACTACACTCTCACTCACTCACACACTCACATCACACTCATCTCACTCTCACTCACTCACTCACATCCACTCACACTCACTCACTCATCTCTCACTCACACATCACATTCACTCACTTACTCACTTACACTCACACTCACTCTCACTCACACTCACCACTCACATCAACTACTCAACTCACACACTCACCACTCACTCACATCACACCACTCACACTCACTCACACTCACTCACTCACTCACACTCACTCACACATCTCACACTCACACACACTCACTCAACTCCTCACCACTCACTCACTCTCACTACTCCACTCACATCACTCACTCACCTCTCACACCACTCTACTCTCATCACACTCCTCACTCACTACTCATCACTCACACATCCTCACTTCACATCTCACTCACTTCACTCCTCACACTCACCACTCACACTCACTCTCACCCTCACACTCCAACTCACACTCACACTACACTCACACACTCACACTCCACTCACACTTCACTCCTCACATCTCACACTCACTCTCATCACACACTCACCTCTCACACTCACTCAACTCTCACTCACTCACACCATCACTCACTCACTCACTCACACTCCACTCACTCACTATCTTACACTCACACACACCTCAACACTCACACTCCACAACACTCACCACCCACACTCATCACTCACTCACTCACTCATCACTCACTCACTCACTCACATCCACTCACTCACTACCACTCATCACTCACTCACATCACACCCCCAAATCACTCTCACCACTCACTCACTCACTCATCATATCACATCACACTCACATCTCACACACTCCATCTCACATCACTCACTCACTCACTCATCACTCATCACTCACTCACAACTCACTCACTCACACTCACTCTCACTCACTCTGTCTTACACTCACACACTCACTCAAACTACTCTCTTTACACTTTCTCACACACTCACTCACTCACTCAATCACACTCACTCACATCTCACTCACACACACACACACTCACTCACACTCACGCTCACACCTCACTCACTCATCTACTCATTCACTCTCACTAATCACTCTCTCCCACTCTCACTCTCACTCACTCTCACTCACACACTCACACTCATTCACTCTCACACTCACACAATCTCTCTTACACTCACTCAAACTTACTCTTTTACAATTTCTCACTCACTCAATCACACTCACTCACTCACACTCACTCACTCACTCACTCACTCTTACACACACACACACACACACACTCTCTTACACACACACACACACACACACACACACACACACACACACACACACACACACACACACACACACACACACACACACACACACACACACACACACACACTCACACACTCATTCAAACTTACTCTTTTACACTCACTCACTCTCTCACTCACACTAATCCATCAACAGTCTCACACTCACACACACACTAATCCATCAACAGACACCCGTTCAGTGCAGGTCACTGATTGGCTCACCTTCTTTCCCCTTCTTCTCTGTGATTGGTCGAGCCATGGACCCGGTCTTAAATAGGAACCCATTATGCGTGATGGAGGGCGGGGCCATGTAGTGCACCGTATTGATGGCGACCTTGACCTCTGACCTCGGGAGTTCTGGCGTTCAAAAGAGCAAACAACATCAGCTGCCATCACAGTAACTAAAGCAACTGTAAAAAGAAAATGGCTAACAGCGAGTTTACTCTATATGGTGAAAAACGAACAGATCCAATAGAACATTCATGTCATTTTAGTTCTGACAGGTGTGTGTACAGTAGTGTGTGTGTGGCGCACCTGTGTGTCGGTTCTGGGTCAGGAACTCGACCTGCAGGGTCTGTGAGTGGTGTTGTGCAAGGGCGATCGGAGAGGTCAGCTCGGGGTCACCGGTGTCACAGCTCACATCAGCGCCGCAGAACACCAGAGCCAGCGTCTCACACACATCACTGGACTGAACGTTAATGCACAGCGCCTGCGGAGAGAGAGAGAACACCTGTGAGGACGTGTGTGTGTATGTGTGTGTGTGTCAGGGCACAATGAAGTCACTGAGGTTTCTGAGAACGTGAAGACTGGATCTATGAGTGTGAACTACAAACAGAGCCAATCAGTGACATGAGATGATCATCACAGGTGTGTGTGTGTGTGTGTGTGTATCCAGAATGTTTTGCTGCAAAAAGCAACCAGGATCAGACGAGTGGATACAGTAAAGAACAGTGAAACTGAAACTGTCATAAGACACTGGTGAATTTGTTACACAAACAACATTAATATTATTATTTCAGGATATATGCTTTCATTACCTAGGAAATCAAAATATACTGTCCATGGCCTTAAAAAAATCGATTTTCGCCATATTTCTTTGATTAAAATGTCACATAAATCAGTCCAGGAATGATGTATTAACAAATCCCTCTGAAAATATCTTCAAAATATCGCTAAGTGTATAACTGGAAGGTTTGGTGTACATAGGCTGAGATGTTTCTACTGGAGAATGACAAAAAACTCATGAATTAACACTGGGGTATCATGCAGAAAGTTGACGACAGAACCCACGCTAGACAGTTGTGTGGACACAGAACAAGACCGACAGTAGCTGACACAGCTTTATAGAGTCTGATGATCTATTCCAGCACTATATGTAGATCTCTCTTTCACATCTCCTGCTGGAGCCTCGACACGCTCTTGTCTGAAAGTGTCAGAGAACACCATGTGATGCGTCTGAGCGAATCACGTTAGCAGAAACCAGCAGCAGCCAATGAGATTTCTTCATTAGCTTTAAATCCCCCTTTGAACATTCACGATTGGTTACTGATAGAAAGGAAATGCCCATATTTGGGTTACACAGCGTTGAGCAGGAGACTCAGAGCTTTACAACGATACCGGTCATGACAGACTGTCGCGGTGGAATGATAACTTAGTAAATTCGGGACAAACTTACTGCCGCAAGTAAAAAAAATGTAATAAAATAAAAATCTTAATGTATGCTTTCAATGTTTTCTTTATAGCAGCCTGAAAGAACACATATTGAGGGAGTAAACTAGCCTAAAATCTCAAAACTGACCACTGCATGAAAAATCTGTGTTTTTGCCTGCCGTGTCTCGCCTTAAGAAAAATGAGTGATTCCTCAGTGATTGTGTAAGTGAGAGGATGTTTGGACAGCTGAAAATCAGCCTCCACAATCACAGCAGGACACACACACCACACACACACACACACACACACACACACACACACACACACACACACACACACACAGACACACACACACACACACACACACACACAACACAGACCACACAACACAGACACAGACACAGACACAGCCACACAGACACAGGCACAAACTCACTCACACTCTCACACACACACAGACACACACACACACCAACACACAACACACACACACACACACACACCACACACACACACACACACACAACAACACAGACACAGCACACACAGACACAGACACACACACAGACACAGGCACAAACTCACTCACACTCTCACACACACACAGACACACACACACACACGACACACAGACACACACACACACACACACACCAACACACACACCACACACACACACACACACACACACACACACACACACACACACACACACACACACACACACACACACACACAGTAAATTAAACCAGGCAGTAATTTGTGTAAACCACAGCTCATTTAAACACGTTGCATGAGTCTCTTGCTCAACAACACAAACGCACAATATAAACCACACAGACATGAATCAAACTAAAGACCTTGAAACACAAATACAGATAATAAACTCCAGGAATATTCCAGATTCTTTATAACTAACTAAATGGGGAAGCAGGAAAGACTCTATCTTTCCTTCAGCGATAACAGTAAATGTGCTCAAACATCTCTGAGTTTGTGCTGTTTCACTGTGTGTGTCAGAGAGGCTGAAACACGACCAGGAACTCAATAATCCCAAGTGATTGATTAGTCACCACCACCAGAAACACACACACACACACACACACACACACACCACACACACACACACTAAACGCGGGTTTGAGTCCACACACACATTAAACACGGGTTTGAGTCCCACACACACATTAAACACGGGTTTGAGTCCTACACACACTAAACACGGGTTTGAGTCACCACACACAACTAAACACGGTTTGAGTCACACACAACCACACTAAACACGGGTTTGAGTCCCACACACACTAAACACAGGTTTGAGTCCCACACACACTAAACACGGGTTTGAGTCCCACACACACTAAACACGGGTTTGAGTCCCACACACACTAAACAAGGGTTTGAGTCCACACACAACATGAGTCCACACACTAACATTAGCCACACAAAACGGGTTTGAGTCCCACACACACTAAACAGGGTTTGAGTCCCACACACACTAAACACGGGTTTGAGTCCACACACACTAAACACGGTTTGAGTCCCACACACACTAAACACGGGTTTGAGTCCCACACAGTAAACACGGGTTTGAGTCCCACACACATAAACACGGGTTTGAGTCCCACACACACATTAAACACGGGTTTGAGTCCTACACACACTAAACACGGGTTTGAGTCACACACAACACACTAAACACGGGTTTGAGTCCCACACACACTAAAACACGGGTTTGAGTCCCACCACACTAAACACGGGTTTGAGTCCCACACACACTAAACACGGGTTTGAGTCCCACACACACACTAAACACGGGTTTGAGTCCCACACACACTAAACACGGGTTTGAGTCCCACACACACTAAACACGGGTTTGAGTCCACACACACACTAAACACGGGTTTGAGTCCCACACACACTAAACAAGGGTTTGAGTCCACACACACATAAACACGGGTTTGAGTCCCACACACACTAAACAGGGTTTGAGTCCCACACACACTAAAACACGGGTTTGAGTCCCAACACACACTAAACAAGGGTTTGAGTCCCACACACACTAAACACGGGTTTGAGTCCCACACACACTAAACACGGGTTTGAGTCCCACACACACTAAACACGGGTTTGAGTCCCACACACACATAAACACGGGTTTGAGTCCCACACACACATTAACACGGGTTTGAGTCCACACACACTAAACACGGGTTTGAGTCCCACACACACTAAACACGGGTTTGGATACGTTCCCACACACACATAAACACGGGTTTGAGTCCCACACACACATAAACACGGGTTTGAGTCACACACACACACTAAACACGGGTTTGAGTCCACACACAACACTAAACACGGGTTTGAGTCCCACACACACTAAACACGGGTTTGAGTCCCACACACACTAAACACGGGTTTGAGTCCCACACACACATAAACACGGGTTTGAGTCCACACACACACTAAACACGGGTTTGAGTCCCACACACACTAAACACGGGTTTGAGTCCCACACACACTAAACACTGGGTTTGAGTCCACACACACACTAAACATGGGTTTGAGTCCCACACACACTAAACACGGGTTTGAGTCACACACACACACTAAACACGGGTTTGAGTCA
>CM070825.1:45708634-45741134 GCA_036326025.1 Chrosomus eos
CAGTGTAAACGCCGACTGCTGTGATTGGCTGTGAGACTTCAGTGTAAACGCCCACTGCTGTGATTGGCTGTGAGACTTCAGTGTAAACGCGACTGCTGTGATTGGCTGTGAGACTCAGTGTAAACGCCCAGCTGCTGTGATTGGCTGTGGAGACTTCAGTGTAAACGCCCACTGCTGTGATTGGCTGTGAGACTTCAGTGTAAACGCCCACTGCTGTGATTGGCTGTGAGACTTCAGTGTAAACGCCCACTGCTGTGATTGGCTGTGAGACTTCAGTGTAAACGCACTGCTGTGATTGGCTGTGAGACTTCAGTGTAAACGCCGACTGCTGTGATTGGCTGTGAGACATCAGTGTAAACGCCCACTGCTGTGATTGGCTGTGAGACATCAGTGTAAACGCCCACTGCTGTGATTGGCTGTGAGACATCAGTGTAAACGCCCACTGCTGTGATTGGCTGTGAGACTTCAGTGTAAACGCCCACTGCTGTGATTGGCTGTGAGACTTCAGTGTAAACGCCGACTGCTGTGATTGGCTGTGAGACTTCAGTGTAAACGCGACTGCTGTGATTGGCTGTGAGACATCAGTGTAAACGCCCACTGCTGTGATTGGCTGTGAGACTTCAGTGTAAATCGGCCTCTGCTTCATGTAGATTGTGTGCTGTGAGACTTCAGTGTAAACGCCGACTGCTGTGATTGGCTGTGAGACTTCAGTGTAAACGCCCACTGCTGTGATTGGCTGTGAGACTTCAGTGTAAATGCCGACTGCTGTGATTGGCTGTGAGACATCAGTGTAAACGCCCACTGCTGTGATTCGCTGTGAGACATCAGTGTAAACGCCCACTGTTGTGATTGGCTGTGAGACATCAGTGTAAACGCCCACTGCTGTGATTGGCTGTGAGACATCAGTGTAAACGCCCACTGCTGTGATTCGCTGTGAGACATCAGTGCAAACGCCCACTGCTGTGATTGGCTGTGAGACATCAGTGTAAACGCCCACTGCTGTGATTGGCTGTGAGACATCAGTGTAAACGCCCACTGCTGTGATTGGCTGTGAGACATCAGTGTAAACGCCCACTGCTGTGATTGGCTGTGAGACTTCAGTGTAAACGCCCACTGCTGTGATTGGCTGTGAGACTTCAGTGTAAACGCCGACTGCTGTGATTGGCTGTGAGACTTCAGTGTAAACGCTGACTGCTGTGATTGGCTGTGAGACATCAGTGTAAACGCCCACTGCTTTGATTGGCTGTGAGACATCAGTGTAAACGCCCACTGCTGTGATTGGCTGTGAGACATCAGGGTAAATGCCCACTGCTATGATTGGCTGTGAGACTTCAGTGTAAACGCCCACTGCTGTGATTGGCTGTGAGACATCAGTGTAAACGCCCACTGCTGTGATTGGCTGTGAGACATCAGGGTAAATGCCCACTGCTGTGATTGGCTAACATCTTGCATAATGAAATAAGTCATACAAGTGGAACTCTTGAAAACTTGAAAACTTTTAGCACATTGTTACTATTACAGCTCTCAAGGTTAAGTAATCATGTTAAGTGTTGATTACAGTATTATATTTAGATCTGTGGCATGAAAGGTTGCAGTGATGAGCATGTTGAGAGCATTAATTCAGTGATCTCATCATTGCAACTCGATTTCTGCACACTAACAAATGCTTTCATCATAACTAACAGTGCAAACATAATGTAAATATGAGTTTCATTGATTATTACGATTATAAGTTTTAGTGAGAGTCCAGAACTCAGTCACTGATAAACACGCTGTTTGATTGACAGCTCAAGTGATTGCAAAGGGAGCGTTCTATATATACTTTAATCACAGTTTAAATAACAGATTATTTTCATCCTACAAAGAGAAACAATGTTAAGTTGATCGTTTAGCCATTCACTGGTTTGATTTACTGGCACATAGCTAGACAAAGAAAATCTGAATTTACATTAATCATTACATATCAGAAATCACTGGTCACAGATCTGAACTGTCGAGTCACTTTTATCGTAAAAGTCTGTTTGTAAAGCCTGCGCTGAAAATGCGACTGTTTTACCAACGAATCCACAGTTAAAGGTGCTCTATGTAACTTTCAGCGGCCCCTAGCGGAGATGTTTCAGATTGCAACCAATTTTTACAAGAGCGCTCATGCTCGAACTCATAGACAATACCATTACGCAAATATCTCGGCGAATACTCGACGCATTCGGCGAGCACCGAGCTCGTTGGTACCAACTAGTCGAGCTGAAAAGAACCATATAAGTTCCATAATTATTGGTGGTGTTTTCACGGAGATATTAGCAGAAAACCATCAGGCGCGCTGCAAAATTGCGGACGCCGGTGACGTCACGATCTCAGAAGAAGATCGCTCGTATCTCTGGAACCGCGAAGACCCAGAGAGCTCAAATTCGGGGGAGGAGGTCCCAGGGGGACCCTTGCCCGAACGCTAGAGTGGCGGGTCTCGGGGATGCCCACCTACCGCTGGGACCCCCAATTTCCAACGGCTATAACTCGGGGACCCGGACGAGTTGGACCTCGGGGGTGGGCTCGCTCGAAAGGCCCCGTCCAGCACTACGAACGATTAGAGTCTTGGGAATATTGATCAAAGATTGACTGAGGGTAACACTTTATAATAACTGCACGCTATTAATCATTAGTTAAGCATGAGTAAACAGTTAAGTCATAATTTATAAAGCATTAATAGACATTTATAAGAAGTTTATAAATACAGTTATAAATGTTTTTTTTCCTGATTAACAAGCATATCTATAATGTGTTTAATAATTGTATTTTCATACTTTGTTAATGATCAATTAATAATTTCTAAATGAAGTATTGCATTATTTACAAACCAGTTATTTAAGAGTTGTCAGTGATTCGTAAGATCACTTAGAAAGTGTAAGTAAATGGAGTAAAATCAGGTAGTTATAAAGCATTTAGTAGTGGTCAGTTAACTATATTTGTGAGCTCATCTAAAGTGAGGACTATTCATGCCTTGTAAAACATTTATAAATTAGATTTAAAGGCTCATTTATCTTCAAAACAGAAAAATGAAACAAACACAACACAGTGAAACAACACAAATCTCCTTTGTAAATGCTTTACAAAGCATGAATAGGCCTCACTTTAGATGAGCTCACAGAAATAGTTAACTGACCACTACTAAATGCTTTATAACTACCTGAATTAACCCTGAATTACAGTATAACTACATGGTAATAAAGCATTTAACACATTGAGTAACTATTACTATATGTCTGAATAATAAGATGTATGAATGTACATTTAAATAGTTTATTAATTATTTACTTTCACTTTCTAAGTAATCTTATGAACCACTGACAACTCTTAAATAAATGTTTATAAATAATGCAATACATCATTTAGAAATGATAAATTGATCATGAATAAAGTATGAAAATACAATTATTAAACATTATATATATGCTTTTAAATCAAGAATAAAGCTTTTATAGCTGTATTTATAAACTGCTTATTAATGTCTATTAATGCTTTATAAATGATGAATTAACTGTTTACTAATGCTTAACTAATGATTAATAGTGTGCAGTTATTATAAAGTGTTACCTTGACGGGGATATAAGCCGAAAAACGTGCGCCTTTGACCGGACGTAACTCCCTGACCGTCTACAATAGACTGTATATAAGGAGAGAGGCTCGGGAGCGCGCATGCACATCACATCCGATGGATTTCGCGGTAAATCCGACCCGGAGACTTCACATATAAATATGAATATTGGCCTTCAGAGGTAATAGCAAAACTCGACAAGTGGATCATTGTAACGTGTGATTACAACCCCTTCACACACAGGCAATAAAAAAAGGATTCATTTTAGTAGAAAATTTACATATAGCACCTTTAAAATGCACCACATACAAATAAATTCACATAGGCCCTGTCCACACTAATACGTTTTCATTTGAAAACGTATATTTTTTTCTCCGTTTTGGCCTTCCGTCCACACTGAAACGGCGTTTTAAGTCAACAAAAACGTAGCTTTTGGAAAACGCTCTCCAAAGTGGATAAATTTGAAAACGCCGTTTTCGCGTTGTAGTGTGGACTATGAAGCCGGAGGTATTTGAAAACGATGACGTAAGTTTAGTCATGTGATCCATGTTGTACCAATAGATATTCATGTTTACCGGTATTGTGCCTGTTAATTATGTGCGATTCACTTTTACAATGTTGCTAAAATATGTTACTTTCCACACTCTTCATATCACAGTAGCCTACTGCAAAGATGACAGAAAATGTACTCACATTTGCTGTCCTGCGTCAATACAGGAGAGCAGTCGCGTTTTAGACCAAACATATGGTGACTGAGTGCGACCTGGACGCATCAGTGAATGGTGAGATATTTTGCTAAATAAAATTATCATGTTAGAAAGAATTGCGCGATACCTTTATTGTTTATTTTTCCATCTGTATCATCTCAGTGAGCTTTTGTGAGGTTTCACGCATGCGCAGTAAGGTGAATTTATAAGTTTCTCATCCACACTGAAACGTCTGAAAACGCCTGAAAACGCTAGTGTGGACGGAGAGCGTTTTTAAACGAAAACTCCGTTTTCAAATTTATCCGGATTAATGTAGACGTAGCCATAGACATTCACATTGTTGAAAATAAATAAAATAACCACATTCCTAGTATTAGGATCTTTTGAAAATTACTGTTATTTGTCTATAGCTCTCCTCTCAAACATTGAAACGAGGAAGTTTTGAGTTCAGAAACTTACAAGATACTCTTATAGTATGATGACCTCTTGTATGAAGCTCTAGGAAAACAAAGATGTGTGTAATCAAGACCTGCAGGCCAGCGACAGCAAACCAGACGACTTAGAAGAAGCAGCTTTAGATCCCGCTGGATGGAGGCGATATCGGACACAGACAAAGATAACACACACACACACACACACACACACACACACACACACACACACACACACACACACACACACACACACACACACACACACACACACACACACACAAACACCTGCAGCATGTGTGAACATGTGTTTTTGTTTATAACATGTAGCACTGAGATTCCAGAGGACTGTAATGGAAACACACACACACACACACACACATTGAGCTCTTACACAACCTACAATGTGTATTTCCACCACATGAAATCAGACACACACACCCACACTGAATTAATCTGACAGCGGGCAGGAAAACTGAAGAGATGAAAGAAACATTACATACAGTTAGGGATGCACCGAATGTTCGGCAACCGAAATTATTCGGCCGAAAATAGCAAAAAAAGCACTTTCGGTGTTCGGCCGAACAAGTAAAAAGGCCGAATAAATTTGACCGAACAATGACGTTTTTGATGACGCGATCAAATAGTAACCAGCGTAGAGTGAGAGGCACGCGCTTTATAAATGCAGCCAACATGCCCCCTTTGAGGAGAAGACAAAAGAGAAGCTCATCTGATGCGTCTGTGGCAGACGTTGTTACTTGCAGCACTAAAGCGTCTTTTAACCCTCTAGTTGACAAACGCGCCGCCGCGTTTTGCTGGATTTTTTTCACATAGCAGCAAAATAGACTTAATATGGTCACGTAAATGCAGACTTAAGAAATATGAAAAAATAAACTCTTAAATGACTACTTGTGTCCACTTACAATCGAAACAAAACTGCTTTTGTAAAATAAAGAAAATAAACATGGTGTGCTTTCTGCCTCTGTCTCCGTTAACTTTGTTTTCTGGAGCACGTCTCTAAAAAACTCAGCCAATACAATACTAGTCACACAGGCAAAGGCATATATCTTTATAATCATTTAATTGTCTACTTTTAAACGATCTAATTCAAAATGAAAACAAATATTCTCTGTTTATGTAATCTGTATGAAAAGAGAGAGATGAAAAGAGTCGTTCTCATGGCAACTCCTTATCTGCTAATCGCCACGGAGAGCGCGCGCTATATTGAAACCCAAGTGATCCAGGCAATCCATGCAAACCTGTCAACGCCCACGATAAAGTTTATGTAAACCGCAAAAGTAGGCTTATGTCTAGGACAGTTATTCATTTGTTGTGGGTTCATCCACTTTTGCACTTTTCAATGCACTTTTTTAGTTATATTCTTTCAGCAGTCAGTTATAGGCCTAACATAGGCTATTCAAGAAGGGGGGCTTCAAAGATGGCCAAATAAAAATATAGTTTTTATTTTACTAATTTATTTATTTTAAGTTATATTGTGCTTTGTTTAAATAATATCTGCTGGAATGTTAAAAAAAATTCAGTGTTAAACAAATTGTATTTTTGGAATTTGATGTTTTTCTCAAGACAAAATAGTAAAAAAGCATATTTTTACTATTTAATTAAATGCAATGGTGAAAAAATTGGCAAAATAAATGGAAAAATTGTGAAATACCGCGTTCGGTATTCGGCCTTCGGCCAAGCGTTTCATTATTATTCGGCTTCGGCCAAGAATTTTCATTTCGGTGCATCCCTACATACAGTGATCGGGATGTTGTCATTACAACTTCCACAGCAGGACACACACACACACACACACACACACACACATACACACACACACACACACACACAAACCTGACACCTAAACCTACCCATCACACGAAACTTTCTGTATTGTTACATTTTCAAAAATATATAATTTAGTATGTTTATAAACCCATTTCCCTCGTGGAGTCCGTTGGCTCAATGCTGATCTCAGGTTTTACTATCCTTGTGGGGACGATGTAATATAAACCTGAACACACACAAACGCAGAGACAAACACACACATCACACTCACAAACACACAGAGGCAAACACAAAAACACAAACCCAGAAAGACAAACAGACACACACACACACACATACAGAAAAAACACAGAAAGGGAAGAAAACTGTGTCAGGAGAAGAGAAATTCCACACACACACACACACACACACACACACACACACACACACACACACACACACACACACACACACACACACACACACACACACACACACACATATGACATCATACCAAAAAAACACAATACAAACACACACACACACATGCCAGCATAACATTAACAATGTACAGAAACACATGCATTCATCAGGACATGAGTAAATCAGTGTGTGTGAGTGTGTGACACAAAGCCGCCCATTGAGGAAGGTAAGAATGTGAAGAGAGACACGATCATCGTCTCCTCGTTTTCTGTTGGGTGGGTCTGTCTCGGCATTCCTTAGGCTGACACACACACACACACACACACACACACACACACACACACACACACACACGCACGTATGTGTTCTAATACTACACACATCATCTGAAAGATGTAGAAAACCTTCCATCCTAACACACACACACACACACACACACTATGTGTTCTAATACTACACACATCATGTGAAAGTTGTAGAAAACCTTCCATCCTAACTCGCACACTTAAAACAGTCACATGAACTCTCTCTAAAACACCTGAGAAAACATGCAACAACTCACCCAGCTGACTGACACGAGTTTAAAGTTCAAAGGTCAGCCCTCGACCTCACTGTGTGTGTGTGTTGTATAGCCCTAGGCGCAGTGCAGATCTCACACAAACACACACTGACGTGAATCACAGCGACTGAATGACAGAATGAGAGAATGAGGGGCGAATGAGAGCAGAGAGGGGCTGTGTGGGCGGAGCCTGCAGGAGAGGGGTGGGGCTGAGAGGGAATGTGTGGACGGAGCCTGCAGGAGAGGGGCGGGGCTGAGAGGGAATGTGTGGGCGGAGCCTGCAGGAGAGGGGCGGGTCAGATATACCACATGAGATGTGGGCGAGCCTAGTCACTGTCTGATCAACAAACCCACATGCAGACACACTCTTTCCTTCAGTCTCATCACACAGAAAAAACATATCGTTTCTTTTCAAACAAAAAAATAGATTATGATAATATCAATAATAGTTATAATAATAACTTTTAAAGCGAAGAGAAAACTATTTTTCTTCAGTCCTGAAAATATGTCTGTCTTCACCTCTCTCATTCAACTCATCTCTCTCTCTGTGAGTGAATGCTTCTTTGTCTGTCTTGTGGTTGTGTGTGTGTGTGTGTGTGTGTGTTGTGTGTGTGTGTGTGTGTGTGTGGTGTGTGTGTGTGTGTGTGTGTGTGTTTAGGAAGCAGATCACATCACGCTGTGATTGGTTTTGTGTTGTTTTGGTGGCTGCATTGAAAGCTTCCTGTGTGAGAGTTGTGTGTGTGTGTTAAATTTGTATGAGTGTGTGTGTGTGTGTTGTGTGTTGTGTGTGTGTGTGTGTGTGTGTGTGTGTGTGTGTGTGTGTGTGTGTGTGGTGTGTGTGTGTGTGCTGTGTGTGTGTGTGCGTCTTTATGTATACTTGTCTGTGTGACTGTGAGTGTAAGTGTGTCAGTGCATGCAAATAATCGTTTCATCAGAACACACACACACACACACACACACACACACACACACACACACACACACACACAGTGTGTTCATCTCACAGGCACAATGTCTCATACTCTAGTGATGATACTAGATTAAGCTTCACATTAACCTGAACATATCTCACGCACACACTTGCACACACGCACGCACACACACACACACACACACACACACACACACACACACACACACACACACACACACACACACACACACACACACACACACACACACACACACACACACACACACACACACACACACACACACACACACACACACACACACACGCACAGATGAGCCACAACATATAATCAGCAACATTATAATCAGCCACAGGTGAACAGAATATCGGTGATAATCTCAGAACAAAACCACATATTAATATCTGGGTAGATCAGATGGTCTCCTAACAAGGCCATATATTAATATCTACCAGTTCTCCAGATCAGTGTGTGTGATGCAGGAGAAACAAGGCGACTGGGTCAGAATATCGTGCGTGTCGTACGACAGAAACACACACTGACACGCAAGACCCAGTTTCCATCGCCTGCAGCTTCATGATGTCACAGCTGAGCCTCTTTTACTCAGGATACACACATTATTGCATTTCTAGAGGATTTCTGTGACGGATATACGGTCTGCTGCAACACTGAAAAAGGTGTTTTTTAAGTAATTCCTGGTGATATAAAACTGTTGAGAAGTTTACAAACAAGACCATACAAGTCCTAATATAACGGTTAGTTCCAGTCCTCGGTTCTGATTGGTCAATAGCTGTGTTTTACTGTACGTCCCACCGCCGCCGACTTGAGCTTACAAAGCTACCGGAAGTCATGCATTTTCAACGGAAGCTGCGAGGAGCGTCAGATCCACCGGCGCCGCGTTCTGAGTGTCAATCTGAAAGTGGAAAGTAGCTCAACGTTATGGTAATAAACTATGATGCGGTTCAGCGGCAAAACGCCAGCAACCAATCAGAATACAGACGTTTTTTCGCGCTGGCTGACTCCAGAGAAACTTACGATGTAAACTCTCCTTCCTCCCAGATCATTAGATCCGAGAACAATAGTCTTCTCCGCAAGCACAACACAGCAGCACAAACACAACATCATGATGATCCGTAATGATCCAGTGACACACATCTGAGGATGAGCGCTTTTACTGGAAATATTTACGAATGCTCGTTTTTCTCACGGTAACACCGATTTGACCAATTGCACTAGATGCTAATACGGTATATACCCGATAAGATAAGATGAGGTTTTTGTCCTAAAAACAGGCGGAAAAAGGTGGGGTCGTCTTATATTCACGATATACACAAAATCACAGGGGGAAAGGGAGAAAGCAGGGGGAAACAGTAGAGGGCGCCAAAACGAAAGGCTAATTACTGACGGTGTTATGAATTAAATAAACATCAAAGTGCCACCATATCTGATTTTGAAATGCAAGACTATGCCAAAGGAGACGATGCCAGCTAGCATTATCGTACGTGTCCAGGAAAAGGGCTAGATGGACACTGGCCTGGTAGTGGACTGGTGTCACGGTCCGCTTCATAAGAAGAGAAATATGCTCGTTTTGGATGCATTCCGCGGACACTTCACGGAGCCCGTCAAAACTCAGTTGCGGAAAATGAACGGCGATCTAGTGATCATACCGGGGGGTGGGACAAGCCAGCTAGCAGGGAGCGAGGATGACATTCTGTGGGAGGGGCTCGTGGAGCATCATGATAGTGATGACAGCGAGAGTGAGCATAGCGAGGCAGGGGATCTCTGTGAGGAATAGGCCTAGTTTAATGTGCCATTTGCATTGCTGTTCTTATTACAACCCCACCATTTGCTTTGTTTCAGTTCTGGCGAGCCAGCGCCGAGAAGACGACAATATAAACAGTGACATTACGGTGCAATGTTAATGATGTGAATATTTTCTAGAAATAAAAATTCCAGATACAGCATATTCATTTTTCATTGATTCTTGCACCCAACAACACAACAAGATGACATTTAATAATAATAATATTAATTTAAGCTCCTTATTATGTAGCCGAATCTGTGCTGGTTTGTATTGGCCGCCTGCAGTTGTCCGTTTGTTTTGCCTCCAGCTAGCGCCGTGACGTAACTGTGACGTCGGCGCAAAAGGGTCTATACTGTCTCTTAGATGTTCTACCTTGGACCGAAGAGCACCCAAATCAAACTCAAAGGAATTGAGCACGCCATTCATCTTGAATCTAAAAAGCGTCACCAAGCATCAACAAGAGTACACAAGCGTCAACAAGAGTCACCAAGTGTCAACAAGCGTCACCAAGTGTCAACAAGAGTCACCAAGTGTCAACAAGAGTCACCAAGTGTCAACAAACGTAACCAAGTGTCAACAAGCGTAACCAAGTGTCAACAAGCATCAACAAGCGTAGCCAAGAGTCAACAAGCATCACCAAGTGTCAACAAGTGTCAACAAGCGTCACCAAGTGTCAACAAGCATCAACAAGCGTAGCCAAGAGTCAACAAGCATCACCAAGTGTCAACAAGTGTCAACAAGCGTCACCAAGTGTCAACAAGCGTAGCCAAGTGTCAACAAGCATCACCAAGTGTCAACAAGCGTAACCAAGTGTCAACAAGCGTCACCAAGTGTCAACAAGAGTCACCAAGTGTCAACAAACGTAACCAAGTGTCAACAAGCGTAACCAAGTGTCACCAAGCGTCACCAAGTGTCAACAAGCGTAGCCAAGAGTCAACAAGCATCACCAAGTGTCAACAAGTGTCACCAAGCGTCACCAAGTGTCAACAAGCGTTATGCTGATGTGTCTTAACCCTTTCGCACGTACGATCACACCGGTGTGATCAGTCTTGGCTGGTCCCTGGAGCGTACGATCACACCGGTGTGATTAGAACGTTCAGTGCATCACGTGATCAACTGCTAAATTCAAACTTGCTTTCGCGCATTTGCTGGCGCTGAGCCAGACCCTGACGCACCCAGTGCTGTCATATATCACGACTTATTGAGTGTTTTCAACCACATGAGGTTTATTTTAGGTTTCAGACATTTAAATACACATAAATACTAGCAAAACAATGATTTTGAGTTTGTAAAATACACACTGATGTCTATGGAAGCAGCAATAATAATATTTTCCATTATAATAAGACGACACGTTTTATTCATATCAGATTCCCATTGTGTAAGCAGCTTAACATTTGCCCCTATTCTTCTCACAGTTCACCGGCCACTTACTTTCATGTATTTCGTGAGAAGTGGAGGAATTGACGTGTTGTTAATCCATCATCCGATTCTCTGAACTGTGAAACAAACTAAAATGGCTGCTAATGGCTAAAATACAGCTCAACTAACGCGATCGTTATAAAGGTGTTTAAACAACAAAACACATCCACTTGCACATATTTGACAATCGGAATATCAGTGTTTCATGATATAACCAATACATTTGTGAATATTTTTAATAAAAAAGGAAAAATTACATAAAAGCAGATCATCATTCATTCAGCACTGTGTTGTGGTTGCGCTGTGTCACGTGACAAGCAATGACGCGTCACCATGGAAACATTAAAGTGGCAAGTTCTAAATAACGGTCGCCTTGAAAAACTCACGCTGGGGGGTCAGTTAGAATATTTTAAACTTACGTGTGAAAGGGTTAAAGATATAAAATGCTGGATGACGTGTAATTTCCTGCTATTAAATTCAGATAAAACGGAGGTATTACTTATTGGTCCGAAAAACGACCCACAAAACCTCTTACAATACAACTTCAATTTAGAAGAATACAACTTCATTTAGAGGTGTTATACTGAGCATCAGTATATAACAAGCATCACCAAGCGTCACCAAGCGTCACCAAGCGTCAATAAGCGTCACCAAGCCTCAACAAGCCTCAACAAGCGTCAATAAGCGTCACCAAGCGTCAGCAAGTGTCAACAAGCGTCACCAAGCGTCACCAAGCGTCAACAAGTGTCAATAAGCGTCACCAAGCCTTAACAAGCCTCAACAAGCGTCACCAAGCGTCACCAAGCCTTAACAAGCCTCAACAAGCGTCAATAAGCGTCACCAAGCGTCAGCAAGTGTCAACAAGCGTCACCAAGCGTCAACAAGCGTCAACAAGTGTCAATAAGCGTCACCAAGCGTCAGCAAGTGTCAACAAGCGTCACCAAGCGTCAACAAGCGTCAACAAGTGTCAATAAGCGTCACCAAGCCTTAACAAGCCTCAACAAGCGTCACCAAGCGTCACCAAGCCTTAACAAGCCTCAACAAGCGTCAATAAGCGTCACCAAGCGTCAGCAAGTGTCAACAAGCGTCACCAAGCGTCAACAAGCGTCAACAAGTGTCAATAAGCGTCACCAAGCGTCAGCAAGTGTCAACAAGCGTCACCAAGCGTCAACAAGCGTCAACAAGTGTCAATAAGCGTCACCAAGCCTTAACAAGCCTCAACAAGCGTCACCAAGCGTCACCAAGCCTTAACAAGCCTCAACAAGCGTCAATAAGCGTCACCAAGCGTCAGCAAGTGTCAACAAGCGTCACCAAGCGTCACCAAGCGTCAACAAGTGTCAATAAGCGTCACCAAGCCTTAACAAGCCTCAACAAGCGTCACCAAGCGTCACCAAGCCTTAACAAGCCTCAACAAGCGTCAATAAGCGTCACCAAGCGTCAGCAAGTGTCAACAAGCGTCACCAAGCGTCAACAAGCGTCAACAAGTGTCAATAAGCGTCACCAAGCGTCAGCAAGTGTCAACAAGCGTCAACAAGTGTCAATAAGCGTCACCAAGCCTTAACAAGCCTCAACAAGCGTCACCAAGCGTCACCAAGCCTTAACAAGCCTCAACAAGCGTCAATAAGCGTCACCAAGCGTCAGCAAGTGTCAACAAGCGTCACCAAGCGTCAACAAGTGTCAATAAGCGTCACCAAGCCTTAACAAGCCTCAACAAGCGTCACCAAGCGTCACCAAGCCTTAACAAGCCTCAACAAGCGTCACCAAGCGTCACCAAGCGTCAACAAGTGTCAACAAGCGTCACCAAGCGTTAATAAGCGTCAACAAGCGTCACCAAGCGTTAATAAGCGTCAACAAGCGTCACCAAGCGTTAATAAGCATCAACAAGCGTCAACAAACACATTTCTGTCACCACATTGGATAATTTATTGGATACATATGATATGGTACAACTACAGTGCGATGCAAATAGTAAATATTAGATAAAGTGAGAAGCAATAGTAAATAGTTTAGTGTATAGTCATAACAGTATACAGCAAATAAAATAGTAATGAAAAGTATAATTATATCATATCATAAGTACAGTAATAATAATAGTAGCATCTTAAGGTTAGTTTGAATGTCCGCTGTGATATATTTTTCTTGTAACAGTTAAGGGTTTTTATAATTTCTGTCTTACATCTCCATTTTCACAAGTTTCAGTCCTTTCAAAATAAAAGTCTTCTCTGCTGACTCTACTCACTCATAAAGTCAGTTTTGCCGCCATTTAATAGAGAAATAATGTGTGTAACTGTTGCTGTTTATAGTCAGGGCTATTTTTTCCAGCGGAAGGAAGGCTTTTAGTGATTTTATTTCTTTAGAGTTGCACTAATACATATTTTCTATCTTTTTTTGGCTCTAATACATACTTTATTGAGCTCCCTCTGGTTGCCGAACAGTGTGTGTGTGTGTGTGTGTGTGTGTGTGTGTGTGTGTGTGTGTGTGTGTGTGTGTGTGTGTGTGTGTCTCAGACTCACATTATTGAGCTCCCTCTGGTTGCCGAACAGTGTGTGGTATCTGCGGTATTTGCCCTCTCTGTATTTGGCGGTGATGAAGCGGCGTCTCTCGTCGCTGCTGCTGTTCAGGGTCAGCTCTTCACTGGGAGGAACATTCGCCGCCCAGAACTGATTCGCCCGCTCGTTTCCCAGAGCCAGGAACAGCTGAAACACCAGGACCGGGTGTGTGTGTGTTAAACACGAGCGTCAGGATCCGAGATATCGGGGAAACACTGATTGATTACTTTATTACCCCCATCGATATTTCAATTCATCGTTTTTTGAAATGTGGTTGATTCAAAATCGATTCTCAAAGCGATTTTTTCCATATTTATTTATCTATCAACCATTTATTTATTAGTTTTCCTCCACTGTTCTTGCAGCCTCCGTGTTACAGCGAATGCTGTGAGATTTAATGATCATTTTACCTTAAACAAAATAACCTGACCCTGTTTGATCAAGGCATCTGTTCTGACTCGTCCAATTTTCACCAATTTCATCAATGTTTCCTCTTGCATCAAAATCCTGTCTATTCACTGTATGTATTTGAAATATAGAGTAGAGTTGGGTTCTGTTTTAATGTACCCATGTATACCTAAAATAAAAAAAAGTTTAATATACAGGTTTGTGGATCTTAATGTTTTTTTTATTAATTAACCACTCGTAAACTTATGTTCTTTTTTTATAAATATAGGATTTGTATTAAATCTATTTTCATTGAGTCGAATCGGGAATCGAATTTAGAATCGAAATTGAATCAAGAATCGAAATTGAATCGAATTGGAACATCTGAATTAATACCCAGCCCTACTTGTGTTTCAACATGCGTACACACAACAATCCAACAATGTACATAATATAAAAGCACCCAATGGAAGGATTTTTCCCACTATTTTAAAAAACGCTGGCATCCTAAATCTCCGACCCGATAGTAATCTCTCAAATGTATTAATACTGAGAATTTATTAAACAGAGGGGCTTTTGTCTGATATGATTTTCGTAGTTTTTCTAAGGCATCTGGTCTGATACATTTGAGAGGGATACCAAGTAGTATCATTGTTGATGATGAATATTGTTGGTTCACGTCATGAAACCTGGTGCATTTTAATTTTGAATTTAACAATACTATTACAACATTATTTTCCTGTTATCTCTGTAAAGCTGCTTTGAAACAATTTGTATTGTAAAAAGCACTATATAAATAAAGGTG
Organism: Chrosomus eos; assembly: GCA_036326025.1. Lineage (NCBI taxonomy): Eukaryota > Metazoa > Chordata > Actinopteri > Cypriniformes > Leuciscidae > Chrosomus > Chrosomus eos. The sequence continues at coordinate 45,724,010 of CM070825.1, forward strand.
ACTTGACTTGACTAGTAGTTTACCAGCAATGCTCAAAAACACGACACGTACCTGGATGAGCTCTTCAGTCCAAACCTTCTTGTCCATCTTGAGACTGCGCACTTTTGATATGCTCGGGCCGAGACCTCGATGCTCTCCTGTCACACACACACACACACACACACACACACACACACACACACACACACACACACACACACACACGGCTCATTATGATTGTTCTGATGAAAACTGCAGTTCCGATTTAAAACAATTTTTTTATATATATATATATATATAAAATTTTTTTTTATATATATAAAATAACAAAAGTTATTCAGTGAAGACGCGTTTCTCTCAGTCTTCTGTTGTTTGATTAGTGTTATTATAGAGACGCTGCAGGAATATTAGGCTGCTGTCACTTTAAGAGCTGCACTGATCCAATATACTGAAAACAGAGTCTCGCGTGTCAATGGATTAAAGTCATTTTGCTCACAAAATAAATTAAATTTAAATGTTATAACAAGTATTTGATTGCCAACCCCTATTGATCAGATATGGTTTACAGACTCAGCTTGAGATTGGTCCGCAAGTCTTTACCTGCACAGCGTTTGCAGAACACCACCGCGAGGTTGATGGCGGCCCACTCGGGTTTAGCGGCGCTGCAGTCCGCACACATCTGATTGGACGGCTCCGCCCAGATCCGCTCGGCAACCTCGTAATTGGACAAGGCCTCTTTAATGGAGTCGCGCATCGCCTCCACCCACTGATCCTTCAGCTGGTCTGTGTCGGCTACAAAACTACACACACACACACACAACCACACACACACACAACACACGTTACAGCGATTTCTGCATCACGTCATGATTCACTGCTGCTGTGATGAAGATAACGTGCAGCAATCCATGTGAACAGTTCTGTGATAAATATTTATATAAATATTACATTAATTAATTCATATTTAATATATCTCTGGATATTTCTTCATATTAATAGTAACACAGAATAAATAAGTGTCTGTTACAAAACCACACACACACACACGTTACAGCGCTTTTATTAAACTTAGTAGTCGAGATGAGTTGAGATGATTGGTTCACTGCCACGAACTGAATTAAAATTGACAGAATTTTAGTTGAGAATTTTCTTTATATTTAAATTAACACAGAAACCTGCTACAAAACCACACACACTGACATAAACCTGGTGCATTTGTTGAGTGCGTCCACACACAGACAGACAGACAGACACACACACACACACACACCACACACACACACACACACACACACACACACACACACACACACACACACACACACACACACACACACACACCACACACACACACACGTCACATCTGACTTTCATATTCACTGAGCAGAGAAAGAAAAAACTACAGAACCACAACATCCGTGAGAACCAGAACACACACACACACACACACACACACACAGAGAGAGACACACACAACACAGACATACACACAGACACAGAGACTCAACTGAATTTATAAAAGACAGCCATAATCATCTTCATTTTTTTTATTTAACACTCCTACCACCCCAACAAAAGAAGTACACATCTATGTGTATCCATTCATGCACACTTGAATGAAGTGGTCTGTAAATACAACAACAACAAAAAAAACAGCTATACAACCATAACTGTACAACAGCAACACTGCTTTAACAAACTGCACAACACAAATACTTATGTGCCATGAAAACAAAACTTTCAAACCATTACTTGTGACAATGATACTGTCTCTCATTAGTAAAGAGAAATCGTACTAATCCCGAACTTCACGACATGTGACCCTAAGAGTGATCACTGATTGGCTCTCTCAGCCACATATAAAATAATCATGTTTTAGAGACGAAAAAAATCCTGCCCTGACTCACATCACTACTGTCTACTCAAGGACTTTACCAGAAATGTAGTGAAGTTAAAGTAAGAAGTTTCCAGAAAAATAATACTCAAGTAAAGAACATAAGTGCGGTACTCAAGTAAACCGTTACGGTCCACCTCTGCGGATGACGTATGTAAAGAAGTATAAAAGAGTGTGTGTGTGTGTGTGTGTGTGTGTGTGTGTTGTGTGTGTGTGTGTGTGTGTGTGTGTGTGTGTGTGTGTGTGTGTGTGTGTGTGTGTGGTGTGTGTGAGAGTGTGTGTGAGAGTGTGTGTGTGTGTGTGTGTGTGTGTGTGTGTGTGTGTGTGTGTGTGTGTGTGTGTGTGTGTGTGTGTGTGTCACCTGAATATGCGGTACGGTGTGGTCAGATCAAACCTCTTCGGTCCATCTCCTTCACATTCCCAACGTTCATATCAATAGACGTGATCCCGATTCCCAGACGATAATCCTGAACACAAACACACATGCTTACTTTATCATGTAAACAGGGACGGGTGTATACATCACTTCATCATAGTTTATTAATAACACACACATACAGTTTTAAATTATGCAACTGAACATTGAGCAATACAATCCGACTAAAGTAACACACACACACACACACACACACACACACACACACACACACACACACACACACACACACACACACACACACACACACACACACACACACAGTAAGAGTCCATGTCAGGAACTAAACTGGTCATGATTTGAGAACTCAAAGTTTTCCTTGATGTTTTCCTTGATAGATTCTGTTATGTTAGTTATGCTAGACCTGTCCTCAGCCTTCGACACTGTTGATTATGAAATACTCATATCTCGGCTGGAGTCCTATGTGGGACTTGGAGGAACGGTCTTAAAGTGGTTCAAATCTTTTTTAACAAATAGAACTTTTTCAGTTAAAATAGGAAATTCATCATCACGCAAGCTAACATGTGGTGTACCGCAGGGGTCTGTTCTTGGACCTACTCTTTTCTCTCTCTATCTGCTTCCCTTGGGATCTATCTTTAGGAAACACAACGTTTCTTTTCATTGCTACGCTAATGATATTCAAATCTATCTGCCTCTGACCTCGGATAATGAGTTTTATCCGTTGTTTATCCGCGTGTCTGGACAAAATCATGGCTCTCAAAAAATTTCCTTTTTTTAAATTCAGATAAAACGGAAGCCATTGTTTTAGCCCCTCCGAAATTAGTAGACAAAACTCACAAAATGTGGAATTCTCAAATTTGAGTACCTCATCCCAAGTGCGTAATCTAGGTGTGATGATCGACAATAGTCTGAAATTTGACAGGCAAATTGCCTCTGTAGTGGGCTCTAGCTTTTTCTCTCAAAAATTAAATCTTTCCTCTCTAACGCCTCTTTAGAGGTTGCTGTCCATGCCTTCATAACATCGAGGCTGGACTACTGCAACTCTCTATGGTGTTGCTAAGACTCAAACTTCACGCCTACAAGTCGTTCAAAACGCAGCAGCGAGATTTCTGAAGGGATGTAAAAAGTTTGAGCATGTTTCACCCCTTCTGAGATTCCTACATTGGTTACCGGTTCAGTATAGAATTGAATACAAAATTCTATTGCTGGTCTACAAATCACTAAATAATCTTGCACCAGTATACCTGTCGGACCTACTTCACTTATATACCCCTACGCGAGGGCTTAGATCGGTAAACAAATTCCTCCTTCAGATTCCCAGAACCCGATTGAAAAACAGAGGAAATAGAGCGTTTGAAGTAGCGGGCCCCACGTTGTGGAACAAACTCCCAATCCAAATTAAAATGGCCGCCTCCTTATCCGAGTTTAAATCTGCTCTGAAAACTCATCTGTTTGATTCAGCTTTTAATATGTAATTGGATTCTGTACTCACTGATCCTAAGTGATCACTGTTTGTTTTATTGTGTATTTTATTGTAATTTTTGTACAGCACTTTGGTCGGTTGTCAGCCGGTAGTAAATGTGCTCTATAAATAAACAGAACTTGAACTTGAACTTGAATGTTTTGACACATAAGAGGTCGTTGCACTTTAAAACATCCTGTAAGTTTCAGAACTCAAAGCTTCCTCGTTAGTCCAAAAACAGCTTTTATTGAAACCGAGCACTGAAGACGACGGGTTTCAGATTGTGTCACATTATAACATAGCATAGAGTGACAAAAAAACAAATTTAGACCGACACCCACTCATGTAGCCCCACCTACTTGTTTAGCCCCACCCACTTGTTAGCCCCACCCACTCATGTAGCACACCCACTTATTTAGCCCCACCCACTCATGTAGCTCCACCCACTCATGTAGCTCCACCCACTCATGTAGCTCCACCCACTCATGTAGCTCCACCCACTCATGTAGCTCCACCCACTCGTGTAAAGTGCAGGAATGAGACTGGAAACTTCTGGTTTACCTCAGTGTTTTTGTAGAGATAGACTTTATCGGCACACACCACCGTGTAGAGTTTGGAGCGCAGGCCACGCATCTCTAGATAACCCTTCATCTCGTAGTTCACACAGGGGTTAAAGGTCAAGTCCAGGCTCGTCCGTCCCCGAGACACCCCGACACAGCTCTTCAACACCGTCACCCACTCGTTCCTGTCCACTGACACACACACACACACACACACACACACTTCAGTCGTTGAGAGAAAGTGACTTACTAGTGTTTATCTCACTAGTATCTCGTGTTTAAGTCATGTGACTGTGATATTAAAACTAAATTTACTTCCATTTATACCTGACATATCTTTAAAAGTCTTAATTTAGTTAGAAGTATCTTAAATGGTGTAACACTGGTCTTAATTATCACTTTAACAGATCTCACATTAAGGGACAGAAAACAGGACTCTGAAAGAAAACGTCAAAAACCGTTGATTTAAATAAACATAAGTGGTGCATGTTGAAGCTGCTTTGATCTGCTGTTGATGAATTATGACAGTGTTTGCTGTATTGTAAGTGTTTGAGATGACTGTAAGTGTGTGTGTTTCATCTTCTCCCTCATATGCTGAATAAGCAGCTGGCTTGTTTATAATTAAAACACACACCAATTATGCAGGAAATATTTTTGCTGGTTATTATTGATATTTCTGCAGTTCCACAACTATTAAATAAATACAGTTTGAACCTGAAATATTTGAAAGTCTAGACTTGTACAGCATACTATATATATTATATATAATTTTGAATCCCTTTAAACCCCTTCTATTAACGACAAACAAATGATTCTGTTCCCTGTGTTGGTGTGTGTTCGTGAGGTCACATAAACTTTTGTTTCATCAGACCACAAAACCTCACAGATAAACAGCTCATCTCATGTTCACAAACACACTTTATTATCTGCTTTAAATAAATAACACCAACACACACACACACACCACGTTATACACTCACAGTCGCTCTCGGCGCGGAACAGGAAAGTGCGATTGTGCGTCACGACCTCAAACTTCTGATCGCCCACGTTGACCACGCCCGTGATGGACACTGTCGGTATGATCCTCTTCGAGTAGACGTCCTACACACCACACACACACACACACACACACACACACACACACACACACACACACACACACACACACACACACACAGCGGATGTAAATGTCAGTGGTGATGAAGGACACGTGCGGTGAGCTCACCAGATGAGCTTAAACTACTAAACAACAAAGTGCTCATGAAATAAATAGAAAAGTCTTGTTTAGAATAGAGAAGAGAAGAAACACACACCTTCTCAGTGTCGAAGTATCTCAGGTATTCAGCATCCAGTTTGACCCAACGTCGCTGGTAGATCAGAGACCTGCACACACACACACACACACATACACACACACACACACACACACATTACATAACATTTATTTATTTATATAGGACAGATTGCTTCAAAAAAGGTTTACACAAGTTATGCTGTGTGAGAAAAGCCTGATTGCAGAAACTTCCTTCATTATTACAGATCTTTAGTTCTGGAAGGTTTTGTTCTCTTGAACATGTGGGAGAGAAACTGCTTTATTCACAAAATGATTTACGCAATATTCAAATTTTGCACAAAAGTTACATTTACAAAAAATTTGGATGGAAGCATAGATACACACACACTCGCATACACACCCTCTCACACACACACCCTCACACCTTCTCTCACACACACACACCCTCTCACATACACCCTCTCTCCCACACACACACACACACACACACACACACACACACACACACACACACACACACACACACACATATTTTTACATTTTCACAACACATCATTAGTATGTTTATTAACCTATTTCTCCATGAAGATGCAGCTGATGTCAGGTTTTACTATCCTTGTGGGGACATTTGGTCCTGACAATGTAATATAAACTTTTACACACACACACACACACACACACACACACACACACACACACACACACACACACACACACACACACGCACCCTTGGGGAGGATTCTTGTCCAACCAGCCCATTTTAATAACCGGGACGCTCGCGTTGTCGAAATCTTCCCGAGGAGGCGAAGCGCTAACATGACCAGTGAACGGCAGATAGATGCTGTTCTGAGAGCTCGAGATCGAGCCGAAATCATCAATCCACGAACCCCGCCTGTGTGTGTGTGTGTGTGTGTGTGTGTGTGTGTGTGTGTGTGTGTGTGTGTGTGTGTGTGTGTGTGTGTGTGTGTGTGTGTGTGTGGTGTGTGTGTGGTGAGTGTGTGAGTAAGTGAGTGTGAGTGTGTGTGTGAATGTGTGTGTGAGTGAGTGAGTGAGTGAGTGAGTGAGTGAGTGAGTGAGTGAGTGAGTGTGAGTGTGTGTGAGGGAGAGGGAGAGGGAGAGAGAGGAGAGAGATGTCAAGAAAAGAAGGAAGTGTTATATTATTACATTGAACATGAACTTCTCCTATTGCCAAATCCACTAAAGTCTTACAGTAACACATTTGCGTAACTCCAGAATATATAAATACGTGGCTGCATCTGTTAATAGACTCACTGGATGGACACGGACTGGTAACAGTGTGTGTCGTCATCGAGCAGCTCGTCGTCGCTGCACAGGCTGCTGTAGCGGGGCTTCGACGCCTTGGGAACCATCAAGGACATCTATTGGAGGAAACAGCTGTCAATCACACAGCGGCTGCGCTGATTGGACGAGTCTGAGGTGTTGAGGAATGCTCATGATTACGCACCTTGTTGGCCATGTCTAGGAGTTTAGCCTCTCTGCCGTCGTCATATTCATCTGAACTTTCCCCAGAATCAAACTCTACAGAAGACAAGACAGTTAACCAGAGACGAACCAATCAGACGAGACACCGTATGTGTTTAGAGCATCAGACTCCAGAGATTAAATTGATCTGAATAACTAAGCTTTCCATTGATGTATGGTGTTAGGATAGGACAACATTTGGCAGAGATACAACTATTGAAAATCTGGAATCTGAGGGTGCAAAAACATCTAAACATTGAGAAAATCTCCTTTAAAGTTGTGCATTTATGTTCATGATTGTGCTGCATTCACTCACAAAAATACTGTTTTATATATTTACAGTAGGACATTTACTATCTTCATGGATCATGATCTTTACTTAATATCCTAATGTACAGGGTAACATAGCTTATTTATTGTAGTATTTTCAGTTTTACAGACAAATAAACAGTACAATCACAGGACAGGACCAAACACAACTACACACACATACAACAACAACAACAACAAACAACAGCTCCTTCAGTTAGATTAGAAGTGCAGTTATCCACAACACTAAACACAGGCAAGAGCGGTCAACACAGATTTATGCCCAACGGGACATTATGGACAAGGTGAAATTGTATAAATGGACCAAATGAGATATAAAATGTATAAAAAAATGTCAATAAGTCAATAATAATAAAAGATACCGCATAGGCAAATCTGTCATGAAAACACTGGAGAAACTTAAGGAGAGTGACAATTATAAAAGAAAACAATTAGATTTCAAATTATCCACCTATGTTTACAGAGATATTCAAAATTAGGAAAAATTAATAAAATAAAAAAAAACATCTATTTTTACCTAAAAAAAGGTCATTGTTTGCGGAAAGTGGCAATAACAATAAAGAACAATTAGTTTGCCAAGTGTCGACTCGTCATTGTCACTAGTTTTTGATAAATAATTAAGGAAAAGGCTTTTAGATATTCAAATGAGATATTAAAGCAAAACAAATATCATGGGCATCTTTATATTGAAGACAGAGGTTGAAGTGCTTCATCTTGAAGTGTTCGCTGCTGTAGCTTTGAGCTCATGTTTGTGCTAGAATGATATTTTAATAATGTAACACTCCAGGGCACACACACACATTCGAGCCAATCAGATGCAGTGTAGGATGAGAAAGCTCCTCCCCCTGATCTCAGCTGCCAATCATGTGACGTAAACGAAAGCCTGCTGGCTTATTGAGAAACAGAACAAGCCCTTTAAACATCCTGCAACAACTTCCTGTTTCAATAAAACAAAACCTTCAGATTTTCAATGTTTTGATGGAGTCTTTTCTGCTCAGCAAAGCTGCGTTTATTTGATCGATAATACAGTAAAACAGTGAAATATTATTGTAATGTAAATCAGCAGTTCTCTATGTAAATATATATTAAAGTGTAATTTATTCCTGTGATCAAAGCTGAATTTATCATCATTACTCCAGTCTTCAGTGTCACATGATCCTTCAGAAATCACTATAAATGGATCAAAACTTACAGTAAAGACATTTATAATGTTACAAAAGATTCTATTTCAAAAGTACAACTTTCTATTCATCAAAAAATGGTCCATAACTGTTTTCAACACTGATAATGATCATAAACGTTTCTTGAGCATCAAATCATGCGACCTTTTTACACACAGACTGAACAACATGAAGCATTGCTGGGTCACTGGTTGAGCTAAACTGGTATTATCTAATTGTGTAGTTAAATTTAACAGCTGACATATATTCAAAATAATTCATGTGTGAGAGTCTTAAAAGGATGGACAAAACCACTGAAATATCAACTGATCTGATTTTTGAACTAGCCCAAGGTGTTTTGATCAGCTGAACTATTTTATGACCATTTTCTAAACTATAGTTAATAAACTGATAATGTGGGAGATGATGAAGGCGTCTGAATAAGTGTTGATTTGACTGTAGTCTTCTATTATACAGCGAGCGTATTTAACCCTGAACACAGCATTGTTTTCAATGTTCAGTAAGTCCTGTCTCGAAATAAACGTCATACAAGCCGACCAATCAGGTCGTGTCGGTCTGTGCCTTTATAGAGATGGTTCGGCTTTTCCTCAGTCGATCATTATTGAAGTTCCAGCTTATTCAGAGATATCAGCTGAACGTCTCACTGCAGTGTGCTGAGAGGATTTAGAGCACGTGTTGTAAAACTGATGAAGATTTGTATTAATCTGCGGTGTTTTTCTATTTGCATGTGTTTTCTTCAGTTGCAGCGCCTTGAGCTCTCGGAATCTTTATTTGTCTTTATACAAAATTATATGCAATCATATTCATTGCAAATGTCAATTTCCCACTTTACAAACAATAATCCTATATGCAAAAAAAAATTCTACCATGTATCAAATTTGAAAAAATAAGTGAGAATGATAAACAGTAAACGTATATATAGCAATATTTGCATAACGTATGCAGCACAGTTGAGGTGATTTATAAGCATATGACTATGCATACTTAAAAAAGCATTTTTACTAATATATTTGACCAATATAGACCGTTTGAAAGCAGCTTTACAGTGATAACTGCACATGAAGCCCCAGAGATTGTTTTGGCTCTGGAATAAAGTGATGATAAAGATAATGTCAGTGTTCTGTGCGGGTCTACTCACTGTTTTTGAGTGGCAGCGGCGGGACGCTCTCTCTCTCTCTGATCCGAGGCGGGACGTCCGGGACTCGATCCGTGTCCGAGAGATCATCCGCAGGAGAGCTGAGACACACAGAGGAGGAAGAGTTATCATCATCATTCAGCTCAAAGGAGCTGCGGAGAACACTGATCAGCTGACTGAACTTCTTCATGCTGGAGCGCTCAGTGCTAAACCCCACAGAGAGAGCTAGCGGAGAGAGAGCGGATTCGTGTCGCTACACGTCTCGTGAGTTCAGAAGCACCTGACACAACAGGTTCATGACACCTGTGCTGAGCTCCACATGACTCACACAACAATTCCAGTGTAATACAACACACACACACTTGATGATTAATCATATGAAAATCCAGGAAACCAATGATGAAATGAAAATTAGCACTTTTATGATGGACAGATGCACTTTTATGATGGATAGATGCACTTTTATGATGGACAGATGCACTTTTATGATGAACAGATGCACTTTTATGATGGACAGATGCACTTTTATGATGGACAGATGCACTTTTATGATGGACAGATGCACTTTTATGATGGACAGATGCACTTTTATGATGGACAGATGCACTTTTATGATGGACAGATGCACTTTTATGATGGACAGATGCACTTTTATGATGAACAGATGCACTTTTATGATGGACAGATGCACTTTTATGATGGACAGATGCACTTTTATGATGGACAGATGCACTTTTATGATGGATAGATGCACTTTTATGATGGACAGATGCACTTTTATGATGAATAGATGCACTTTTATGATGGACAAATGCACTTTTATGATGGACAGATGCACTTTTATGATGAACAGATGCACTTTTATGATGGACAGATGCACTTTTATGATGGACAGATGCACTTTTATGATGGACAGATGCACTTTTATGATGGATAGATGCACTTTTATGATGGACAGATGCACTTTTATGATGAATAGATGCACTTTTATGATGGACAGATGCACTTTTATGATGGACAGATGCACTTTTATGATGGAAAGATGCACTTTTATGATGGACAGATGCACTTTTATGATGAAAGATGCACTTTTATGATGGACAGATGCACTTTTATGATGGACAATGCACTTTTATGATGATAGATGCACTTTTATGATGGACAGATGCACTTTTATGATGGACAGATGCACTTTTATGATGGACAGATGCACTTTTATGATGAATGATGCACTTTTATGATGGACAGATGCACTTTTATGATGGACAGATGAAACTTTTATGATGGACAGATGCACTTTTATGATGGACAGATGCACTTTTATGATGGACAGATGCACTTTTATGATGGACAGATGCACTTTTATGATGGACAAATGCACTTTTATGATGAATAGATGCACTTTTATGATGGACAGATGCACTTTTATGATGGACAGATGACTTTTATGATGGACAGATGCACTTTTATGATGAATAGATGCACTTTTATGATGGACAGATGCACTTTTATGATGGACAAATGCACTTTTATGATGAAGATGCACTTTTATGATGGACAGATGCACTTTTATGATGGACAGATGCACTTTTATGATGGACAGATGACTTTTATGATGGACAAATGCACTTTTATGATGAATAGATGCACTTTTATGATGGACAGATGCACTTTTATGATGGACAGATGCACTTTTATGGAGTGACAATGATGCACTTTTATGATGAATAGATGCACTTTTATGATGGACAGATTGCACTTTTATGATGGACAGATGACTTTTATGATGGACAGATGCACTTTTATGATGGACAGATGCACTTTTATGAATGACAGATGCACTTTTATGATGGTGACAGATGCACTTTTATGATGGACAAATGCACTTTTATGATGAATAGATGCACTTTTATGATGGACAGATGCACTTTTATGATGGACAGATGAACTTTTATGATGGACAGATGCACTTTTATGATGGACAGATGCACTTTTATGATGGATAAGATGCACATTTATGATGAAAAGATGCACTTATGATTAATAGATGCACTTTTATGATGATAGATGCACTTTTATGATGGACAGATGCACTTTTATGATGAAGATGCACTTTTATGATGGATAGATGCACTTTTAGGATTAATAGATGCACTTTTAATGATGACAGAATGTCACTTTTATGATGAACAGATGCACTTTTATGATGGATAAGATGCACTTTATGATGAATAGATGCACTTATGATGAATAGATGCACTTTTATGATGATAGATGCACTTTTATGATGGACAGATGCACTTTTATGATGAATAGATAGCACTTTATGATGGATAGATGCACTTTTAGGATTAATAGATGCACTTTTATGATGGACAGATGCACTTTTAGATGGACAGATGCACTATGATGAACAGATGCACTTTTATGATGGACAGATGCACTTTTATGATGGACAGATGCACTTTTATGATGGACAGATGCACTTTTATGATGAATAGATGCACTTTATGATGGATAGATGCACTTTTATGATGGACAGATGCACTTTTATGATGGATAGATGCACTTTTATGATGGATAGATGCACTTATGATAATAGATGCACTTTTATGATAATAGATGCACTTTTATGATGGACAGATGCACTTTATGATGAATAGATGCACTTTTATGATGGATAGATGCACTTTTATGATGGAAGATGCACTTTATGATGGACAGATGCACTTTTATGATGGACAGATGCACTTTTATGATGGATAGATGCACTTTTAATGATGGATAGATGCACTTTTATGATGTATAGATGCACTTTTATGATGAACAGATGCACTTTTATGATGAACAGATGCACTTTTATGATGGATAGATGCACTTTTATGATGGATAGATGCACTTATGATTAATAGATGCACTTTTATATGATGATAAGATGCACTTTTATGATGGACAGATGCACTTTTATGATGAATAGATGCACTTTATATGATTTAATAGATGCACTTTTAATGATGGACAGATGCACTTTTATGATGGACAGAATGCACTTTTATGATGATAGATGCACTTTTATGGATTAATAGATGCACTTTTATGATGGACAATGCACTTTTAATGATGGACAGATGCACTTTTAATGATAGAACAGATGCACTTTTATAAAGATGCATTTTAGATGGACAGATGCACTTTATGATGGACAGATGCACTTTATGATGAATGATGCACATTATGATGACAGATGCACTTTTTATGATGGACAGATGCACTTTTATGATGGATAGATGCACTTTTATGATGGATAGATGCACTTTTATGATGGACAGATGCACTTTTATGATGGACAGATGCACTTTATGATGCACAGATGACTTTAGATGAACAGATGCACTTTTATGATGGACAGACAGTGCACTTTTATGATGGACAGATGCACTTTTATGATGGACAGATGCACTTTTATGATGGATAGAATGCACTTTTATGATGGACAAATGCACTTTTATGATGGACAGATGCACTTTTATGATGGACAGATGCACTTTTATGATGGACAGATGCACTTTTATGATGGACAGATGCACTTTTATGATGGACAGATGCACTTTTATGATGGACAGATGCACTTTTATGATGGACAGATGCACTTTTATGATGGACAGATGCACTTTTATGATGGACAGATGCACTTTTATGACGGACAGATGCACTTTTATGATGGACAGATGCACTTTATGATGGATAGATGCACTTTTATGATGGATAGATGCACTTTTATGATGGACTGATGCACTTTTATGATGGATAGATGCACATTTTTATGATGGATAGATGCACTTTTATGATGGACAGATGCACTTTTATGATGGACAGATGCACTTTTATGATGGACTGATGCACTTTTATGATGGATAGATGCACTTTTATGATGGACAGATGCACTTTTATGATGGACAAATGCACTTTTATGATGGACAGATGCACTTTTATGATGGACAAATGCACTTTTATGATGAATAGATGCACTTTTATGATGGATAGATGCACTTTTATGATTAATAGATGCACTTTTATGATGGACAGATGCACTTTTATGATGAATAGATGCACTTTTATGATGGACAGATGCACTTTTATGATGGACAGATGCACTTTTATGATGGACAGATGCACTTTTATGATGAATAGATGCACTTTTATGATGGACAGATGCACTTTTATGATGGACAGATGCACTTTTATGATGATAGATGCACTTTTATGATGGACAGATGCACTTTTATGATGGACAGATGCACTTTTATGATGGACAGATGCACTTTTATGATGGATAGATGCACTTTTATGATGGACAGATGCACTTTTATGATGGACAGATGCACTTTTATGATGAATAGATGCACTTTTTAATGATGGATAGATGCACTTTTATGATTAATAGATGCATTTTTATGATGGATAGATGCTCTTTTATGATGGACAGATGCACTTTTATGATTAGATGATGATGATGATGAATGCATTTTATTTCATGGCGCCTTTCAGAACACCCAAGGTCACCTCACAAGAATATACAGGTCACTACTCAAATCAAAACACACAATAAAAAAACAACGTATACATATAAAGTACAGTTAAATCTCAATAAAACATGTTATAAAAAAGCCTGTATAAAAAGATATGTCTTAAGGAGCGTTTTAAAAGTCAGCAAACACTCGCTATTGCGAACATCAAGAGGAAGAGAGTTCCATAGGCGGGGGGCAGCATAACTAAAAGATCTGGCACCCATGGTGGTAAGTCGAATCCGAGGTACCAGAGAAATTGAAGAAGAAGATCTGAGTGCACGTGAACATGGAGAAGTTGAGTAAGGTATTGTGGTGCAAGATTATGAAGTGCCTTATAAGTGAGTAGCAAGATTTTAAATTCAACTCTATATTTTACTGGTAGCCAGTGCAACTGCTGAAGAACTGGAGAAATGTGGTCAGTGTAGGGTGTTCTAGAAAGAACACGAGCTGCAGAGTTCTGGACCAACTGAAGCTTATGCAGCAATTTGGACGGAATACCTGTGAGAAGAGCATTGCAATAGTCTATACGTGAAGTGACTAGTGCGTGGATAAGAACTGCAGCATTACTATTTGAGAGAAAGGGACGGAGACGGTTAATATTGGGTAAATGGAAGTAAGCAATTCGCGTGATATTATTAATTTGTGCTTGAATGGATAATGTGGCATCCATTATGACACCCAAGCTTTTAACCTGAGAGGAAGGACAGATTGCAGTATTGTCAATGTATAGAGAGAAACAATTCGATTTAGATAAAACCGATTTAGTGCCAACAAGCAGAGCCTCGGTTTTATTGCCATTTAACTTCAAGAAGTTTGCTGAAAGCCAAACTTTAATTTCAGCTAAACAACTTGACAAAGATGGCGGAGGAAAATAACCAGTGGGTTTAGCAGACAGGTAAAGTTGGGTGTCATCCGCATAACAGTGAAAATGAATACCATATTTCCTTAAAATATCACCAAGAGGGAGCATATAGATAATGAAAAGAAGCGGTCCCAAAACAGAACCCAGGGGAACACCAGTGGTGACTGTCGATGTTCTAGAACTAAAACCTTTTAATTGAATACGCTGACTGCGTCCAGAGAGATATGACCTAAACCAAGACAGAGCAGTGCCAGTAATACCAATGGAAGCTAACCTATCAAGAAGTATCTGGTGTGAGACAGTATCAAAGGCAGCGCTTAAGTCTAGAAGGACAAGAATGGTTAAAAGCCCACAGGGTACCCCCAGGATCCTCCAACTTAAATTCAAGGCTTTTTAAGACCTTCTTAATACCATTTCAAATGAAATTCAATGCCAACTTCGTATCCATTCCGACAGAAGTATGAGGGGAAAATGTCAAATCTGTATACATTTTAAACCCTAGAAAATAATTATGTACAAGGAGGCTACTTGAATTAAATAAAACATTTTACTTAAATTATATTAAATTATGTATTAAATTTACTTAATATTTAATACAAACGCAACAGCATTGTAGCGCGCACATGTATGTAGGCCAGTGTTAATTTTGGCAGCCATTTTTGATTTAGTCTTCAGACGAAAATGCTTATTGGTCTTAATCACATTTGAGTCATCCTGTTTTTTATAGTTGTAGTTGACAAAGTTTTTGCATTTTTGCACATCAGAAAATGTCATAATTATTCTCTCTAGGCCAATTCAATTAAGCTTATGCGAAATTATTGACATAGCACTCTTAAGCAGTAGCATTTGTGCAGTTCTACATAATTATCCCTTTTCCTAAGTTCAGTGGTTCTCCAGTGTTTTAGAGTGCTGTACCCCCTGGACCCCCTCTCTTCCACTTAGACTGCACTCACACCTTTTCCATTAAGGGACAAGATTTGCCCACTTAAATACATTTTTCCATTTCATTTTTTACTTTTGTAATAACTTAAAAAAATAAATAAATAATGCTTTAAAGGCACACTGTGGAACTTTTCAACCTTTATAATATATTACCAAAACCCATTGAGATGGTACATCGACTTACAATAGGTTGAATGACACGTCTGCCGAAGCCTGAAGGTGTCTGTATCGCTTTTACTAGCACTATGTAACTTCGGGTTTCGGGTAGGAACCCGAGCACAAAAAGAACTACAAAATTCGAACACTTTACGGCATACGTCACTTCCCCCACCACCCCAACTTCCTCAAATTCTAACGTGAGAGCTCAACTCGCGTTTGACTGCCGGCGTCTGTATGTTGTCGTCATGGCTGAATCAACAGCTACTCGGAAGAAAGCAAAGATTTTGTCAGAGGAGACCAAAAAAAGAAAAAGGGAGAGTGATAAACTAAAAGCAAGGACGAGGATAAACATTGGTCAAGCGTTCCCTCGCTGGCGTGCGATAAAGGAGGATGAGGGATTCCCGACCGATGCTGACCTGGCCGTCATGCTTTTGGACTAGTAAGTTAAATATATTGCTTGCACAATATCTCTACTTTTTCAAATTTGTTCTCTGCCTGGCCATGTTACTGATAAGCAGGTCTCTCCCTCTCTCTCCGCGCTACACGGTTTGGTGCTGATCGGCACACATACAGTAGGCTGTTCTGTCTCGCATGCGCAGCTCTAGATTCTAGGAGATTTGAACTAATTTACGTGTCGTGTTGCTGTTGTATCAGTCAGATCAGCGTAGCACTCAATAATCGGGACAAGAGAGGTCCCGATCGGGACAAATTAGGCCCAAAAATCGGGACGTCCCGGCTAATTCGGGACAGTTGGCAACCCTATCTCTAACCCATTGCAAAGAGATCCTGAAGACGTTAATTGTTTGCTTCAGGTGTGTTTGATTAGGGTTGGAGATGAACTGTGCAGGACAGACGATCGGCAGGAGCAGGATTGGGCAAC